>MU263123.1:15000-49011 GCA_020310875.1 Ceratopteris richardii | reverse complement strand
GGCTTCACGAGTGCATTGCACAAGACACCCTTTGAAGCTTACTATGGAAGAGTATTTGGAAGAAAGCCTAATGTCAATTACTTTCGAGTATTTGGAAGTGAAGCATTTGTCCATGTACCAAAAGAAGATGCAACAAGTTGCACTCCAAGTCTAAGAAGCATATATTCATCGGCTATAATGAACAATCAAAAGCCTATCGTATGTATGATCTTGAGAACCACTCCATCACAATTTCAAAAGATGTAATCTTTAATGAAACTTCAAGATACTCAACCAAAGATCCAAATACAAGTTTCAATTTGCCCATGTACACTTCGAGGGGGGACACAATTTTTTCAAAGCATACATCAAAAGCAGTACTTCATGTCCACCCAAAAGATCGGCTTATTAAAAAGTAGCAATGAGAACAAAGTCATTATGTCAATTATGCATCAGATCCAATAAATTTCAGAGCCTTCCAACTACAGCGAAGCTCAAGGCCAACCTGAGTGGAAGAAGCTATGCGCATGGAAATGGATGCAATCGAGAAGAACAAGACTTGGACCCTTGTTCCTAAGCCCACAAATCATCAAGTCATAGAGTTACATGGCTCTATAAACTTAAGTACAAATCAGATGGCACATTAGGCAAGTACAAAGCAAGACTTGTAGCCAAAGGATATAAGCAACAACATGGAATTTACTATGAAGAAACCTTTGCACCTACTATAATGTTTATCGCCATAAGGATCATTCTAGCACTATGTGCATATTTCAAGTGATCCATCTACCAATTAGACGTCAAAAGTGCTTTCCTCAATGGAGATCTTCAAGAAGAAGTATATGCTGACCAATGTGAAGGATTCAAGATCAAAGGAAAGTAAGATCAAGTCTACAAGCTTCACAAAGCACTTTATAGACTTAAGCAAGCTCCCAGGGCTTGGTATGAAAAGATTCACAAGTTCTTCGACGATGAAAGAAGCAATGCTTATGCAGACTTATACATCTATAAGAACTAGTCCTCAGTGGCCATCATCATCATCATCATCCTCTATGTAGATGACTTGATCTTGACAGGCTCAGATGAAGAACGCATCCAATTCATCATCACTTAGCTTCACCTTGAGTACTCTATGATAGATCTTGGACTACTTCACCACTGCTTGGGTATGGAAATTTGGAAAACAAAAGAAGGCATATTTTTTTCATAGAAGAAGTACTGCTGTGATCCTCTTTCTAGATATAACATTGACTAGTGTCGCTTAGTATCTACACCACTTGATCCAAACATCAAGCTCACACTGGAGGATTCATCATCACTTGTGATGTGCATACTTATTAAGAGCTTGTTAGATCATTACTCTATCTTGTCAACACTAGAACCAGATATTGCCTATGCAGTTGGTATACTCAGTCACTTTGCACATCAGCCTAATCAAACACACTGGGATGCTACTCAGAGACTACTTCAATACCTTGCCCTCACCAGATATCATGGCCTTTGGTAGAGAGGGGGCATCGAGCTTGCAAGATACTCAGATTCACATTGGGCTAGTGATCTTGATTCTCCTCAGTCCACTTATGGGTACATATCCTTGCTTGGCTCAAGACCTATCTCTTGGGCAAGTAAGAAGCAACCCTATAGTAAAAGCTATGTCATCCACCAAGTCCGAGTACCAAGCATCCAGCTTTGCAGCATGTGAGGCAATGTGGCTTTGTTGATTATTATTTGACATTGGTGTTTTGTAGGTTACTCCGATGCGCATCTACACAGACAGTCAGTAGCCTTGGCCGTCGCCAAGAATCTAGTGCTCCACGCTCGGATGAAGCACATCGAGATCTAGTACCATTTTATCCGTGAGAAGCTCGTCTCTCAGGAGATTACTCTGGAGCAATGTACCTCTCAGGAGAACCTAGCGGACATGTTCATGAAGGCTCTACCTCCAATTATGCTCCAACACTTGGTGGATCTCTGCAACATTCAACTGCTCCAAATGGAGCTATAGAGGGGGTGTTGACGATATGATTGCTCCTACATCATCTACATTTATATCCGCATGAGTGCATCTCCATTTTATATCTAGGAGGTACTCCATTCCCAATTTATTTCATTTTTATATTGTATCTCTTTTGTATTTGGGTACCTTGCCATTTGCATCTACAATTTTATTCATTCTCCTTTAAGGGAATTATCCCACATGAGATGTACTTTGGAGAGACATTCCAAATCTATATAGGTTTCCTCTCGCCCCATTGTACTTGGTTAGATGCTTGAGGAGGCTACTCCATGCTCTTGGCAAGCTCATTTTCTAATCCATGTGAGTTTACCCATTGTTGGTGTACTAACTTTGATCTCTCACACTCTTTCTTTTGTGTGAGTACACTCTTCTTTTTATTTTTCTTCTATGCGGGTATTCTCTACACCTAGGTGCTTGAAAAAAATTAGCTATAAAATTTGAGAAGAAAATAATAATATTGGTAATCGACACCCAATTCCAATCATCATTATAATTAAAGAAATGATGAGGATGTGGTCAAAGGACCAAAATGTTTCTTCAAGGGAAGATCAAAATAAAAAGCCATTATTGACATTTGAGAAGGGATGAAGCATGGATTTAGACCACCTTAAATATTCTTGTTCTTGGGTAACATTGAGAATGGTGAGATTAACCGAAAATATTACCAAGATCTCTTGTGGAGAGAGAAATGAATGCTTGATTTGATATTTTTGCTTCTTCTAGAGATGAAACTTAGCATCTTGATGGAAATTAAAGGTTGAAAAGATATCTTTAGGTCATATGTTTGGATTAATTGATAGTTCCATGAAAGGACAAAGGAAACTTTTCCAATGGCTCAGAGAGAAGTGTACCTTGTAGCTTTTTCACATTTTTTTGGTTGATGGGAGGAGCACTATATACTCACATACAATTTTTTGAAGATACATGTGGTGCATATGACGTTGGGGGTGATGATAAAAAATTAGGGATTTTTTAGCTACCTTGCGAGATGAAGTTGCCAATGGATATTCAAACCTAATTGTTTGGGAGAGAACTATTGGAACATCAAGCTTTACACTATGCTTGAGGTGATTTGATCTACATCAAAGGCTATCGCATCGAAAGAATATCCGTTGGAGAGTTCTTTTTCATATGCTCATTTATTGTATTTTTTTGAGAGACTTTTGATGGTTCATTTACCATTGTAAAAGCCTTGAGCTTTACACATGTAAAGGTAAAAATATAGAGCCCAAATCCCACGAATTTGTGGTGGTTGAAGTTGCATTCAATCAAGCAATCAATCACCTAAAAGTAGATCAAACTAGATCTTCACTTTTCCTACACTGTAGGAAAGTGAATTGATTCCCTCAACAACCATTCCCACCTTCATTTGAATTCAAATTCAACTTGTAAAAGTATTGGAACACTCCTAGAGTCTATATAAAGACTTGAAATCACTTGTAAAATACATGGAAGCAATATACATACACTTGTGACCATCATTGTCTTGCTCCTTCAATTCTCTGCATCATCTTCTTCGCCAACAGTAATCTTGCAGAGGTTGCTGCTCTCTCTCGAGAGCTCCAAATTGAGTGCAAGATGGCTCATTGGAAAGGTATACATGTTTAGTTTATGCCTATAAAGTTTCATAGCATTTGGTTTTGTAGATTGGGAGAAATCTGGGTTTTCTGTCTTGGGGTCAATCTCTGCGTATTCCTGAAAATTAGGAAGTACCACCGGTGAATGTCGCATTCATTCCTATAGCATATTTTTCTTATTCCTTATACTTTTGTGCATTCCATACACTCAACCCTATGTGTATCACTCCCATAAAAGGATTTTTTCTAATTTAATCACGCTGGTCGCTATGGACATTTGAAGTTCATTGTCTCTTTCCATAGATAGTAAGTTTTTTGAGCTAGTCGACCCGCGAACCTATCTGTTTTGTATCGACTCATTGTCCTTGATGCTCCAAAGTACATAGTGTATTTCTTTGCACATATCGCATGCCTATAAGGTCTATTTGAGTCTCCATAAGCTCAAGGGCTGGTCTTGTGCTGGTTGGCTTGACCAAACTTTGTCGCTTCAAAACACACTTTTCTACCTTCTACAAGCTTCTCCAAGTTCTTTCAGTGGTATCAGAGCTAGATCAAGATGGGTGATGGCTTTCCCTCAATGATCGAGAAGCTTGATCGACACAACTACGCGGCTTGACAAATCAAAATGGAGGCCTATTTGCAAGGTAGAAATCTTTATGGAATTGTAGCAGGTGATGAAGCTATGCCTATTCCAAGATCCAAAGGAGGACCTACACAAGAGGAGACAGATAAGCTCACACTTTGGTGTGCAAAGGATGATGAAGCAAGGTTGTACATACTGAACTCTATCTTTGACTTTCTATTACCACATATTAGAGGATGCAAGACATCTCAAGAGACTTGGGATGCTCTCGAGACTTTCTTTTCTACTAGCACCAAAGCAAGAAAGAATCATCTTTGGAACGAGTTCAACCAAATGAAGAAGACACCTAAACAAACCATCACAGAGTTTGTTACCAAGGTCAAGGAGGTCGTGGATCAGTTAGCATCCATTGGAGAGCTTATTGAAGAAGAGTTCATCATGAGGCAAATTCTCAACGACATTCAAAGTGATAAGCAATGGCAATCCTTTACGATGGCTTATGATCTCATCATGGATGTGCAAACTCCAGACTTCAACATCTTTATTGGAAAAATCTTCAATGAAGAAGCTAACAATTCGCATAAAGGAAGGTAACTCTTATCATGGTAATTCAACTAGTGCTCTATATACAGATAAGAAGGATATGAAGCAGAAAGGCAAGAAGAAGGAAGAAGATGAAGAAGAGACTTCCCAAGCCAACTTTGCAAGCAAGAGCAAGTGGAAAGGGAAGAAGAAAGGAACCAAAGCAAGACAAAGCCAAAGGTCAGAATATTCAACCTTGTGCCATATGCGATAAGACCAACTACACCACTCAGAATTGCTGGTTCAATGGAAGACCCAAAAAGGAAGTGGAAGAGGTGGATATGGCAGCAATAGAGGTAGAGGTGGACACAACTTCAACAATAACAATGGAAGCTATAATAGAAGAGACTACAACAATTATTCAGAAGATCAACCACATGAAGACTCATTGCTTCTTATGAATCTAAGCCACAAAGAAGGTAATGAAGATGATCATTTGTTCTACATAGATTCAGGATGTTCAAATCATGTTACAGGCAACATTGCTCTTCTATCTGATTTGGAAAGTCCAAAGCATAGAAATGAAGTGCAAACAGGGGATGACACAAAGCACAATGTGGAGAAGATTGGTAATGTCAAAGCTTTCAATGGCAAGACAAACATTCTGAGTAAGGTTCTCTATGTACCCACTATCACTAAAAACCTAATAAGTGTAGGCCAAATAGTTGAAAAAGGCTTGCAAGTTATGTTCACCCAACATGGAGCTTTTGTGGAAGATCCATGTCAAGGCTTCAAGAAGATAGCCCGAGGTGAGAAGCATGGTAGGCTCTTTACTTTTGAAGTAGCAGAAAACCAGGAACATAGCTCTATTCAACTTTGGGTCTCAAACCCCAAGTGAGCTTGAAGTGTGGCATAAGAGACATGCTCATGTGAATGAAAGAACCTTGAAGGATATATGCAGGGATCAAAGTGTTCTAGGACTGCCAAACATATCAAAACAACACATAATCAATAGGTGTGATGCATGTCAGATTGGGAAGGCACAAAGACAACCATTCAACCACAAAGGCTACATCCACAACAACTTATTGGACTTAGTACATACAGATGTATGGGGACCAAGTCAAGAACCTTCATTGGCAGGATCAAGGTATTATGTCTCATTTATTGACGACCATAGTAGATGGACTGTTCTATACTTTATCAAGAGTAAGAATGAAGTGTTTGATTGCTTCAAGAAGTATCTTGCACATGTGGAGAATCATATAGGTAGATCACTAAAGAAGCTCAGATCTGATGGAGGGGGAGAATACTTCTCCAAAGAGTTTGATGAGTTCTTGCAGGAAAAGGTATCAAAAGGGAAGTGACTACTAGGTACTCTCCTCAACTAAATGGAATTGCAGAGAGGAGAAACAAGACATTGGTTGGATCAGCCCGAACAATGCTTGAAGAGAAGAAGTTGCCACATTATCTATGGGCAGAAGCTATTTCAACTGCTGTGTACCTTGTCAATCGACTACCATCCAAATCACTTCAAGGTATGACTCCTTATGAAGCATGGCATGGAAGAAAACCTAGTCTTGGGCATTGCAAGGTTTTTGGTTATTTAGCATATGTTCATGTACCATCACAAATAAGAGGTAAGCTAGATGAAAGGGCAACAAAGGCAGTGTTTATTGGATATGATTCAACTCAGATGGGTTACAGGTTCTTCAATCCTTCAACAAAGCAATTCACTACAAGTAGAGATGTTGTGTTTGAAGAACATAGGTCTTGGTATGATGAAGACAAACAAAAGGTAACACTACCATATGATATTGATTCTGACTCTTATCAATTAGGAAGCAAGCATGATACACAGGTCCACGATCCAAGAAGTGATACAAACGATGACCAAGATGAAAGAGAAAAGGATTACAAGCTATGGAAGTCAAGAGGCAAAGCAAAGATGCAAGAGGTTGGAGAATGCTCAAAACAAGCACCTAGAAGATCAGCAAGAGAGAAGAAACAACCAGAAAGGTATGGATATGATTCCACATTCATTACGAAGCATTTAATCTACTTGGCAAAAGACTCTATTTCAGAGGAACCCTCAACCTATGAAGAGGCAAAGGGAAACCCTAATTGGGAAAAGGCCATGAACGAAGAGATAGATGCATTGAAGGAGATGGACACTTGGGATTTGGTTCCAATGTCACCAAATCAAAAGGTTAATTGGTTGCAGATGGGTATATAAAGTTAAAAGAAAAATGGATCAGTTTGCAAGTACAAGGCAAGATTAGTTGCCAAAGGATGCTCACAAACTCATGGTATAGACTATGACGAAACATTCTCACCAGTTGCAAAGATGACTACAATCAGGACATTGATAAGTGTAGCTGCTGCAAGGAATTGGAGACTCCTCCAACTTGATGTGAAAAATGCATTCTTAAATGGTTGGATAAGTGAAAATGTATACATGTCACAACCCCTAGGTTTTGAAAACCCTAATCATCCATGTTATGTTTGCAGACTTAAGAAAGCATTGTATGGATTGAAACACGCTCTTAGAGCTTGGAATTACATGTTGGTTACATATCTTCAAGATCAAGGGTTCAAAGCTAGCAGCTCAGATCCTTCTCTATTCATCAAAAGGGATCTTAATGAGGTTATCTATCTATGTGTATATGTAGATGATATTATTGTGACAGGTGATGATATAAGTGGCATTCAAAGGATCAAGAGACACTTGCAAGAGGAGTTCAAAATCAGTGACTTAGGTGAGCTCATATATTTCCTAGGTATGCAGGTGATATATACAGATGAAGGAATGTATTTGACTCAAAGAAGATACATTCAGGATCTTCTTCTCAAGTTCAAAATGGGGAACACTAAACCTGCAGGTACACCTTTGGAGATGATGTTGGAGCAAACCAATCACAAATTGGTGATTATACAGATCTTGGAGAATGCTTATGGTCAGAATGAAGCAAAGGAAGACATTTGAAAAAATGAAGAAGAAGTCAGAATGTTGTCTTGTACACATATGTACATATAAGTGAAGAATCTTGTAAGCTACCATAGTTAAATCCTTAGGATGATAAGGAGTAGAGTCATAGACGCGAGATGAGTCCAAAGTCGTGTATATATAAGATAATTATGACAAGAAATGTATGAGAGAAAGTAATAGAGTCATTTTGTAGATGACAATTTTGAGGAAGATGTGTAGAGAGTTTTTTCCCAGAAAATAGCGACGGGTTTTTCTCTGAGTGCTCTCTGTCTGATCATGTGGATCAGAAATCTTTTTGTACACATCTAATTGAGAAGCTAATGAAGCTATGTCTAGAGTTTCAGAATCTAATTCCTCTCCTACTGTGAGAATGATCATTAGGAACATTCATATGTAGAATGTGAGAACTGAAGCCAAAAGTAGCGCACTTTTCCGTCTCAGTATTTTGACCAGATCTGAGTGTATACTGTAAAGTTTTTGATGAGTGAGCACTTAAAATTTAAGTTAGAAGATGAGGAAGCTATGGCTAAAAGCATTTAGCAAAACGGGTTCCAGATTGGGAGAAATCAAGTTAAGAAGTTGACTATGTCGAAGGCGCAACTTCTGAGAGTCATTTTCTGACATGTATTTGATCTTAATGATCAAATTAAACTTTTGGTGATTAGTTTTGAGAACTAATGACTAGTATGATTGCGCAAAGGTATTGCTAATACTTGTGCATCATTTACTTGAAGAAATTTGAAGATTTGTGCAGGTAAAGAAGTTGATATCTGAAGCAGACTTTCTGAAGTTGACACTTCTTCACTCAGAGAAGTGTTGCTTGAAGTTTTGGTAAAAAAGGAACATTGTTTGTGTAAAGTTTGGTTTATAGCTGACATAGAAGTGTTCTTAAGTCAGTGTAGATCAAACCTTTGGAGATTAAAAGGTCTCCATCAGTGGTATCAGAGCTAAAGGTGAAGTACAAGAGAAGAAAAGATAATCGAAGTTTCGACTGGTGCAGATATTGAAGATCTTCCAAATCAAAGGAGGATAAGGACAAATTATTGAAGATAACTTGCAGAAGTTTATAGTACAAGTTCGAAAGAATCAAGAAGGACAAAGAATATGTCAAAGGTACACTTTCTCTTCATAAACCATAGTAATTGCAGATACAGAAAGTCAAGGATGGGAGAAAGCTTGCAGATTGATAAGCTAGATAGGGAGAACTATCCAGCATGGTCCATGAGGATGGAAGCACACCTCATGAGCAAAGACCTTATAGCATTTATTACAGGAGATGAAGAAAAACCTGAGTTTGCAGATCCAAGTATTCCTACAAGGGAAGAGCTTGCAATGTTGAAGACTTGGATGAGAAAGGATGCTCAAGCAAGGAGTATCATCTACATGAGTGTAAATGATTATCTTTTACCTCACATCAGAGGTTTGGAAAGTGCTACAGATGTTTGGAATGCCTTAGAAGAGCATTTCCAAAATACAACTAAGTCTAGGAAGTCCTCACTATGGGCTGAGTTCACAACCTTCAAGAAGAAGAGCTCCCAATCAATTTCAGATTATGTGGCAAGGATGAAAGATATTGCAGATAGCTTGGGAGCAGTGGATGAAGACATTGAAGAAGAAAAGTTGGTAAGACAAATACTTACAGGTCTAAGAGGTGATGAGAAGTGGAAGCCTTTTATATTGTCCATAGAATTGTCACTTGATCACTTTACTCCTGACCTTAATCAATTGCTAGGACACATGCTAACCTTTGAGCAGGATCTTAAAGGAGACAATGATAGAAGTACAAGTCAAGCTATGTACTCCAAAGACAAGAAAAAGAATGGCAAGGGAAAGCAATCAAATGATGATGAAGGGAATTCAAATCAAGCTAACTTCACAAAAGGGAAGACAAATTTCAGAGATAAAGGAAGAGGAGGTAAGAACAAAGATAATGCTAAAGCTTGTTGGATTTGTGGCAGAACAAATCATTTGGCAAATGATTGTTGGTATAATAATCAAAGTGGAGGATACAACAATCAGAATTATAGTCAAAGAGGTAGAGGAGGCAGAAACCAAAGAGGCAATTTCAGAGGAAGAGGTGGTAGGACATCATATGGTAGAGGAGGTGGAAGAAACTTCCAATCTCAGTCCTACAACAATAATTATTACAATTATGCATCAGATCAGAAGGATGACATGACTCTTATTTTGAATGCAACTCATGAATCAATGGGAGAAGATCAAAGAGTGTTCTATATTGACTCAGGGTGCAACAACCATCTGAGTGGGAATCTATCCTTGATGACTGATATGGAAGCAAGGGTGAATGGACATACAGTTCAAACAGGTGACAATACCAAACATAAAGTGGAGAGCATTGGATCAGTGAAGACAAAGAGTGGAAGTACACTTCTGAGCAAGGTACTTTATGTTCCTACTATTCCTAAAAATTTGATAAGTGTAGGGCAAATTGTGGAGAAAGGATATGAGGTAAGATTCACAAATGATGGTGTTTATGTACAAGATCCAAATCAGGGATATAGAACCATAATTGCAGGTAAAAAGGAAGGAAGATTGTTTACTCTCAAAGTCCAAGGTAATGTGGGACATGCATTGTTTACCTATGGAGGTCAAAAGGTATCTGAATTAGACCTATGGCATAAAAGGCTAGGTCATTTCAATGAGAGAGCTATAAAGGAGATGTCAAAGAATCAGGTGGTACTTGGATTGCCAAACATTGAAGGGCAACATATGGTGTACAAGTGTGAAGCTTGTCAATTAGGTAAAGCACATAAGAGTTCTTATAACAAGTCAGGGTACAAGTATTCAAATATGCTTGAATTGGTTCATACAGATGTATGGGGACCCTCAAGGGACTATAGCATAAATGGATCCAGATATTATGTGTTGTTTGTTGATGATGCAACCAGGTGGATTACTTTGTATGTAATCAAGGACAAATCAGAAGTCTTCAAGACATTCAAACACTTTCATGCTTATGCAGAAAGGATCACAGGACAAAAGCTAAAGAGGTTAAGATCAGATGGAGGGGGAGAGTATTTCTCAAAAGAGTTTGATGATTATTTGTGGAATGCAGGTATCAAAAGAGAAGTAACTTGCAGGTACTCCCCTCAACAGAATGGAGTATCAGAAAGGAGGAATAGGACTCTTGTAGAGTTTGCAAGAGCCATGATGAAGGAAAAGAATTGTCCAAATTATTTATGGGCAGAGGCCATTAACACTGCAACATACCTTGTGAATAGGTTGCCTTGCAAAGCTTTGGATGGAGGAACCCCTTATGAAGCATGGTGGGGTAAGAAGCCTAGTCTTGATCATTGTAAAGTATTTGGATGTATTGCATATGCTTATGTTCCTTCACAATTAAGACATAAGCTAGAACCAAAAGCAGAGAAGTATGTGTTTATTGGATATGATGATAGACAGATGGGTTACAGGTTGTGGAGTCCATCCACAAAGCAATTTCTTGTTACTAAAGATGTAACATTTGATGAGCAAAACACATGGTATACAGGATCACCAAATGAGTATACAGGTGTTGAAGAAGTTCAAAGGAAAGGAAAGGCAAAGGTAAAAGTTTGTGAAGAAGTTGTTGATGAAGTTGACTCTAGATGTAGAGTGCAGGATCATGTAGAAGAAGGGCCAAGATTTGATCCAGAATCAATTGAGGCTGAAACATCAAGAAGTGTAGAAATCAGAAGATCTACAAGGGAAAGGAAAGAACCTATAAGGTATAGTTATGATACATCTTTCCTAACAACAAAAGATTATGCTTACATTGTGAAAACAGAAGAAGATCCAACCACTTATGAAGAAGCCAAAGGTAAACAGAATTGGGAGAAGGCAATGCAAGAAGAGTATGATGCTCTACTTGAAAATGAAACTTGGGAATTAGTACCAAGACCAAAGAATCAGAAAGTCATTGGATGCAAGTGGGTATATAAAACAAAGAGGTTTGCAGATGGTAAGGTGTCTAGATATAAGGCTAGACTTGTGGTCAAAGGTTATGCCCAAACTTATGGGGTAGATTATGATGAAACCTTTAGTCCTGTTGCTAAGATGTCTACAATTAGAACATTGATTGCTATTGCTGCTTGCAAAGGATGGAAATTATCACAATTGGATGTGAAAAATGCATTTCTAAATGGTTACATTGCAGATGAAGTATATATGGAGCAACCAGAAGGCTTCATGGAGTCAATTGGATCAGATTATGTGTGTAGGCTCAAGAGAGCTTTATATGGGTTGAAGCAAGCCCCAAGAGCTTGGAATTATAGATTGGTCAAGTTCTTGAATGAATGTGGATTTCAAGCATCAAAGGCAGATAGTAGCTTGCTAGTGAAGGCAAGTGAAAATGGATATATTTACATGTGCATTTATGTTGATGATATTATTGTTACAGGAACAGATGCTCAAGGAATCAATGAACTCAAGAAGCAAATAGAGAAGGAGTTTAAGATAAGTGACTTGGGAAACTTATCTTATTTTCTAGGAATGCAGATTGTGTATACTCAACATGGAGTATATGTTTCACAAGAAAGATATTTGAAGAATCTTCTAGCCAAGTTTAACATGGAAGATTGCAAGACCTCAACTACACCATTGGAGGTAAATCATAAATTAAGCAGGTATGGAGGTGAAGAGTTCAATGACATGAAGAAATATCAGAGTTTGGTAGGTAGTCTAATCTATGCTACCTTGACAAGGCCAGACCTATCATATGCAGTAGGTGTGTTGTCACAATTTATGCATTGTCCAAAGAAGACTCATTGGATTGCAGCCCAAAGGGTACTCAGATATATCAAAGGAACCCTAAGTGAAGGTTTGTACTATGGTTTCACTTCTGACACAAGAATCAAAGTGTTTAGTGATGCAGATTGGGCAGGTGACTCAGATGATAGAAGGTCTACTCATGGATATCTATGTTATGTTGGAGATAAGCTAGTATCTTGGTGTTCCAAGAAGCAACATACAGTTGCTTTATCATCCACAGAAGCCGAGTATAAGGGAATGGTAGAAGCTGCAAAAGAAGTCATATGGTTGAAGACCTTGATGAAAAGTTTTGAGATTGATCATAGTACTCCAATAATTTTTGGAGACAATATGAGTTCTTTGTATTTGGCAGCTAACCCTGTTTTTCATGCCAGGACTAAGCATATAGAGATACAGTATCATTTCTTGAGGGAAAAGGTACTTGATAAAGAGATTGAAGTGATGTACACTCCAACAAAAGAACAAGTGGCAGATATGATGACAAAGAGCTTGGATGGACCTAAGCTACAGAGATTCAAGGAGATGGCAGGAGTGAAGAAGAATGGAATAATCACAATTAGTGATTGAGGGGGAGCTGTTGGAGCAAACCAATCACAAATTGGTGATTATACAGATCTTGGAGAATGCTTATGGTCAGAATGAAGCAAAGGAAGACATTTGAAAAAATGAAGAAGAAGTCAGAATGTTGTCTTGTACACATATGTACATATAAGTGAAGAATCTTGTAAGCTACCATAGTTAAATCCTTAGGATGATAAGGAGTAGAGTCATAGACGCGAGATGAGTCCAAAGTCGTGTATATATAAGATAATTATGACAAGAAATGTATGAGAGAAAGTAATAGAGTCATTTTGTAGATGACAATTTTGAGGAAGATGTGTAGAGAGTTTTTTCCCAGAAAATAGCGACGGGTTTTTCTCTGAGTGCTCTCTGTCTGATCATGTGGATCAGAAATCTTTTTGTACACATCTAATTGAGAAGCTAATGAAGCTATGTCTAGAGTTTCAGAATCTAATTCCTCTCCTACTGTGAGAATGATCATTAGGAACATTCATATGTAGAATGTGAGAACTGAAGCCAAAAGTAGCGCACTTTTCCGTCTCAGTATTTTGACCAGATCTGAGTGTATACTGTAAAGTTTTTGATGAGTGAGCACTTAAAATTTAAGTTAGAAGATGAGGAAGCTATGGCTAAAAGCATTTAGCAAAACGGGTTCCAGATTGGGAGAAATCAAGTTAAGAAGTTGACTATGTCGAAAGCGCAACTTCTGAGAGTCATTTTCTGACATGTATTTGATCTTAATGATCAAATTAAACTTTTGGTGATTAGTTTTGAGAACTAATGACTAGTATGATTGCGCAAAGGTATTGCTAATACTTGTGCATCATTTACTTGAAGAAATTTGAAGATTTGTGCAGGTAAAGAAGTTGATATCTGAAGCAGACTTTCTGAAGTTGACACTTCTTCACTCAGAGAAGTGTTGCTTGAAGTTTTGGTAAAAAAGGAACATTGTTTGTGTAAAGTTTGGTTTATAGCTGACATAGAAGTGTTCTTAAGTCAGTGTAGATCAAACCTTTGGAGATTAAAAGGTCTCCATCAGATGAATCATAAACTTAGTGTTTATGAAGGTGAGAAAATTGAAGACATTAAAGAGTATCAAAGCTTGGTAGGTAGCTTGATATATGCTACTCATACAAGGGCGCATATCTCATATAGTGTGGGAGTGGTTAATCAGTTCATGCACTCACCGAGAAGAACACACATGGATGCGGCTAAGAGAGTACTTAAGTATCTCAAAGGTACAATCAACGAAGGTATATTCTATCCTTACTCTTCAGATTTGGATATCAAAATCTACTCAGATGCAGATTGGGCAGGAGCTAAGGATGATAGAAAAAGTACATCTGGTTACTTAGCATCTGCAGGTTCAAAGCTAGTGTCATGGAGTTCCAAGAAACAACCAACAATTGCTTTATCTTCAACTGAAACACAGTACAAAGGCTTGACCATAGCAACTCAAGAAGCATTATGGTTCAAAGCATTGTATACATATTTGGGACTTGTGAGTTCCAAACCTCACATATTTGGAGATAATGTAAGTTCCATGCATCTAGCAGCAAATCCTATTTTCCATGCGAGAACAAAGCACATAGAAATCCATTACCACTTCATTAGGGAGAAGCTCATGGCAAAGGAGATTGACATTTCTTTTGTTCCGACTGAAAAGCAAGTAGCAGATATGATGAAGAAGGCACTTGATGGAGTAAAGCTTTGTAGATTCAAGGCTATGGCACGTATTCAACCTATCAAAGAATGAAGACTCAAGCATACTTTAGCTTGAGGGGGAGCTATTGGAACATCAAGCTTACACTATGATTGAGGTGATTTGATCTACATCAAAGGCTATCGTGTCGAAAGAATATCCGTTGGAGAGTTATTTTTCATATGCTCATTTATTGTATTTTTTTGAGAGATTTTTGATGGTTCATTTACTCTTGTAAAAGCCTTGAGCTTTACACATGTAAAGGTAGAAATATAGAGCCAAAATTCCATGAATTTGTGGTGGTTGAAGTTGCATTCAATCAAGCAATCAATCACCTAAAAGTAGATCAAACTAGATCTTCACTTTTCCTAGATTGTAGGAAAGTGAATTGATTCCCTCCAACAACCATTCCCACCTTCATTTGAATTCAAATTCAACTTGTAAAAGTCGTGGAACACTCCTAGAGTCTATATAAAGACTTGAAATCACTTGTTAAATACATGCAAGCAATATACATACACTTGTGACCATCATTGTCTTGCTCCTTCAATTCTCTACATCATCTTCTTCGCCAACAGTAATATTGCAGAGGTTGCTGCTCTCTCTCTCGAGCTCCAAATTGAGTGCAAGATGGCTCATTGGAAAGGTATAAGTGTCTAGTTTATGCCTATACGTTTTCATAGCATTTGGTTCAGTAGATTGAGATAAATCTGGGTTTTTCTGTCTCGGGCTCAATCTCTGCATATTCCTGAAAATTAGGAAGTACCACCGGTGAATGTCGCATTCATTCCTATAGCATATTTTTCTTATTCCTTATAATTTTGTGCATTCCATACACTCAACCCTATGTGTATCACTCCCATAAAAGGATGTTTTCTAATTGTAATCACGCTGGTCGCTATGGACATTTGAAGTTCATTGTCTCTTCCATAGATAGTAAGTTTTTTGAGCTAGTCGACCCGCGAACCTATCTGTTTTGTATCGACTCATTCTCCTTGATGCTCCAAAGTACATAGTGTATTTCTTTGCACTTATCGCATGCCTATAAGTTCTATTTGAGTCTCCATAGGCTCAAGGGCTGGTCTTGTGCTGGTTGGCTTGACCAAACTTTGTCGCTTCGAAACGCACTTTTCTACCTTCTACAAGCTTCTCCAAGTTCTTTCAGTGGTATCAGAGCTAGATCAAGATGGTTGACGGCTTCCCCTCAATGATCGCGAAGCTTGATCGACACAACTATGCGGCTTGGCAAATCAGAATGGAGGCCTATTTGCAAGGTAGAAATCTTTATGGAATTGTAGCAGGTGATGAAGCTATGCCTATTCCAAGATCGAAAGGAGGACCTACACAAGAGGAGACAGATAAGCTCACACTTTGGTGTGCAAGGGATGCTCAAGCAAGGTCGTACATATCTCTGACTTTCTATTACCACATATTAGAGGATGCAAGACATCTCAAGAGACTTGGGATGCCCTCGAGACTTTCTTTTCTGCTAGCACCAAAGCAAGAAAGAATCATCTTTGGAATGAGTTCAACCAAATGAAGAAGACACCTAAACAAACCATCACAGAGTTTGTTACCAAGGTCAAGGAGGTCGCGGATCAGTTAGCATTCATTGGAGAGCTGATTGAAGAAGAGGTCATCATGAGGCAAATTCTCAAGGGCATTCGAAGTGATAAGCAATGGCAATCCTTTACGACGACTTATGATCTCATCATGGATGTGCAAACTCTAGACTTCAACATCTTTCTTGGACAACTCTTCAATCAAGAAGCTAACAATAGCATAAAGGAAGGTAACTCTTATCATGGTAATTCAACTAGTGCTCTATATACAGATAAGAAGGATAAGAAGCAGAAAGGCAAGAAGAAGGAAGAAGATGAAGAAGAGACTTCCCAAGCCAACTTTGCAAGCAAGAGCAAGTGGAAAGGGAAGAAGAAAGGACCAAAGCAAGACAAAACCAAAGGTCAGAATGTTCAACCTTGTGCCATATGCGATAAGACCAACCACACCACTCAGAATTGCTGGTTCAATGGGAAGACGCAAAAAGGAAGTGGAAGAGGTGGATATGGGAGCAATAGAGGCAGAGGTGGACACAACTTCAACAATAACAATAGAAGCTATAATAGAAGAGACTACAACAATTATTTAGAAGATCAACCACATGAAGACTCATTGTTTCTTATGAATCTAAGCCACAAAGAAGGTAAAGAAGATGATCATTTGTTCTACATAGATTCAAGATGTTCGAATCATGTTGCAGGCAACATTGCTCTTCTATCTGATTTGGAAAGTCCAAACCATAGAAATGAAGTGCAAGCAGGGGATGACACAAAGCACAATGTGGAGAAGATTGGTAATGTAAAAGCTTCCAATGGCAGGACAAACATTCTGAGTAAGGTTCTCTATGTACCCACTATCTCTAAAAACCTAATAAGTGTAGGCCAAATAGTTGAAAAAGGCTTGCAAGTTAGGTTCACCCAACATGGAGCTTTTGTGGAAGATCCATGTCAAGGCTTCAAGAAGATAGCCCGAGGTGAGAAGCATGGTAGGCTCTTTACTCTTGAAGTAGCAGAAACCAGGAACATAGCTCTATTCAACTTTGGGTATCAAAACCTAAGTGAACTTGAAGTGTGCCATAAGAGACTTGCTCATGTCAATGAAAGAACCTTGAAGGATATATGCAGGGATCAAAGTATTCTAGGATTGCCGAACATATCAAAGCAACACATGATCAACAAGTGTGATGCATGTCAGATTGGGAAGGCACAAAGACAACCATTCAACCACAAAGGCTACATCCACAACTACTTATTGGACTTAGTACATACAGATGTATGGGGACCAAGTCAAGAACCTTCATTGCAGGATCAAGGTATTATGTCCCATTTATTGACGACCATAGTAGATGGACTGTTCTATACTTTATCAAGAGTAAGAATGAAGTGTTTGATTGCTTCAAGAAGTATCTTGCACATGTGGAGAATCATATAGGTAGATCACTAAAGAAGCTCAGATCTGATGGAGGGGGAGAATACTTCTCCAAAGAGTTTGATGAGTTCTTGCAGGAAAAAGCTATCAAAAGGGAAGTGACTACTAGGTACTCTCCTCAACTAAATGGAATTGCAGAGAGGAGAAACAAGACATTGGTTGGATCAACCCGAACAATGGTTGAAGAGAAGAAGTTGCCACATTATCTATGGGCAGAAGCTATTTCAACTACTGTGTACCTTGTCAATCGACTACCATCCAAATCACTTCAAGGTATGACTCCTTATGAAGCATGGCATGGAAGAAAACCTAGTCTTGGGCATTACAAGGTTTTTGGTTGTTTAGCATATGTTCATGTACCATCACAAATAAGAGGTAAGCTAGATGAAAGGGCAACAAAGGCAGTGTTTATTGGATATGATTCAACTCAGATGGGTTACAGGACTACAAGTAGAGATGTTGTGTTTGAAGAACATAGGTCTTGGTATGATGAAGACAAACAAAAGGTAACACTACCATATGATCTTGATTCTGACTCTCATCAATTAGGAAGCAAGCATGATACACAGGTCCAGGATCCAAGAAGTGATACAGACGATGACCAAGATGAAAGAGAAAAGGATTACAAGCTAAGGAAGTCAAGAGGCAAAACAAAAATGCAAGAGGTTAGAGAATGCTCAAAACAAGCACCTAGAAGATCAGCAAGAGAGAAGAAACAACCAAAAAGGTATGGATATGATTCCACATTCGTTACGAAGCATTCAATCTACTTGGCAAAAGACTCTATTTCAGAGGAACCCTCAACCTATGAAGAGGCAAAGGGAAACCCTAATTGGGAAAAGACCATGAACAAAGCGATAGATGCATTGAAGGAGATGGACACTTGGGATTTGGTTCCAATGTCACCAAATCAAAAGGTAATTTGTTGCAGATGGGTATATAAAGTTAAAAGAAACTCAAATGGATCAGTTTGCAGGTACAAGGCAAGATTAGTTGCCAAAGGATGCTCACAAACTCATGGTATAGACTATGACGAAACATTCTCACCAGTTGCAAAGATGACTACAATCAGGACATTGATAAGTGTAGCTGCTGCAAGGAATTGGAGACTCGTCCAACTTGATGTGAAAAATGCATTCTTAAATGGTTGGATAAGTGAAAAGGTATACATGTCACAACCACTAGGTTTTGAAAACCCTAATCATCCATCTTATGTTTGCAGACTTAAGAAAGCATTGTATGGATTGAAACAAGCTCTTAGAGCTTGGAATTACAGGTTGGTTACATATCTTCAAGATCAAGGGTTCAAAGCTAGCAGCTCAGATCCTTCTCTATTCATCAAAAGGGATCACAACGAGGTTATCTATCTATGTGTATATGTAGATGATATTATTGTGACAGGTGATGATATAAATGGCATTCAAAGGATCAAGAGACACATGCAAGAGGAGTTCAAAATCAATAACTTAGGTGAGCTCATATATTTCCTAGGTATGCAGGTGATATATACAGATGAAGGAATGTATTTGACTCAAAGAAGATACATTCAGGATCTTCTTCTCAAGTTCAAAATGGAGAACACTAAACCTGCAGGTACACCTTTGGAGATGAATCATAAACTTAGTGTTTATGAAGGTGAGGAAATTGAAGACATTAAAGAGTATCAAAGCTTGGTAGGTAGCTTGATATATGCTACTCATACAAGGGCAGACATCTCATATAGTGTCGGAGTGCTTAGTCAGTTCATGCACTCACCGAGAAGACCACACATGGATGCGGCTAAGAGAGTACTTAAGTATCTCAAAGGTACAATCAACGAAGGTATATTCTATCCTTACTCTTTAGATTTGGATATCAAAATCTACTCAGATGCAGATTGGGCAGGAGCTAAGGATGATAGAGAAAGTACATCTGGTTACTTAGCATTTGCAGGTTCAAAGCTAGTGTCATGGAGTTCCAAGAAGCAACCAACAGTTGCTTTATCTTCAACTGAAGCAGAGTACAGAGGCTTGACCATAGCAACTCAAGAAGCAATATGGTTAAAAGCATTGTATACAGATTGGGGACTTGTGAGTTCCAAACCTCACATATTTGGAGATAATGTAAGCTCCATGCATCTAGCAGCAAATCCTATTTTCCATGTGAGAACCAAGCACATAGAAGTGCATTACCACTTCATCAGGGAGAAGCTCATGGCAATGGAGATTGACATTTCTTTTGTTCCGACTGAAAAGCAAGTAGCAGATATGATGACGAAGGCACTTGATGGAGTAAAGCTTTGTAGATTCAAGGCTATGGCAGGTATTGAACCTATCAGAGAATGAAGACTCAAGCATACTTTAGCTTGAGGAGGAGCTGTTGGAACATCAAGCTTACACTATGCTTGAGGTGATTTGATCTACATCAAAGGCTATCGCGTCGAAAGAATATCCGTTGGAGAGTTATTTTTCATATGCTCATTTATTGTATTTTTTGAGAGATTTTTGATGGTTCATTTACCATTGTAAAAGCCTTAAGCTTTACACATGTAAAGGTAGAAATATAGAGCCCAAATCCCATGAATTTGTGGTGGTTGAAGTTGCATTCAATCAAGCAATCAATCACTTAAAAGTAGATCAAACTAGATCTTCACTTTTCCTAGATTGTAGGAAAGTGAATTGATTCCCTCCAACAACCATTCCCAACTTCATTTGAATTCAAATTCAACTTGTAAAAGTCGTGGAACACTCCTAGAGTCTATATAAAGACTTGAAATCAGTTGTAAAATACATGGAAGCAATATACATACACTTGTGACTATCATTGTCTTGCTCCTTCAATTCTCTATATCATCTTCTTCACCAATAGTAATCTTGCAGAGGCTGCTGCTCTCTCTCGAGAGCTCCAAATTGAGTGCAAGATGGCTCATTGGAAAGGTATAAGTGTCTATTTTTGCCTATAAATTTGCATAGCATTTGGTTTAGTAGATTGGGATAGATCTGGGTTTTTCTGTCTCGGGGTCAATCTCTGCGTATTCCTGAAAATTAGGAAGTACCACCGGTGAATGTCGCATTCATTCCTATAGCATATTTTGCTTATTCCTTATACTTTTGTGCATTCCATACACTCAACCCTATGTGTATCACGCCCATAAAAGGATTTTTTCTAATTGTAATCACGCTGGTCGCTATGGGCATTTGAAGTTCATTGTCTCTTCCATAGATAATAAGTTTTTTGAGCTAGTCGACCCGCGAACCTATCTGTTTTGTATCGACTCATTCTCCTTGATGCTCCAAAGTACATAGTGCATTTCTTTGCACTTATCGCATGCCTATAAGGTCTATTTGAGTCTCCATAAGCTCAAGGGCTGGTCTTGTGCTGGTTGGCTTGACCAAACTTCGTCGCTTCAAAACACACTTTTCTACCTTCTACAAGCTTCTCCAAGTTCTTTCAAGAACCACCTACAATGATTTGCTAGGCCACTTTCTAAGCAAAAGTTTGAAGAGAAAGTCTCCAAAAGAGGCTTTCCCAATAATTGTATTACTTATAGTAGGGTGAAATTCAGAGGATGGACATGATTGAGAAAGATGGGGCCCACATCCCAATAATGAAGATAAAAAATGGAGGTTTATATATGAATTGTGAGATCCTAGTGCACAATGACATATTAGTATGGAAAGAGTTGTTATTATGCTGAAATAGAAGATGAAGCAAGGAATTCGGAGGAGGTTCAATTGAGTCAAAAAGATGTCGAGACCTTATGTAGGGAGCTTTAAATAGTAAGGGTATGAATTCTAGATTTGGGGCCCCAGAAAAGTCTGTACGTGTGGAATTGTTTAATGAGATAGTGCCCCCTATTTAAAAGTGGTTAATCTTGGGGATAATCAAATGTGAGAAACGATGTGTTAATCCATGCTAAGGGGACTTGAGATTGAATGCATGGTTTGAGATGTGCTAGGGTTATGGCCATGAACTTACAAAGTTCCTTGGACTATCTTAAATTGGGCCTAATGGACCAAGAAGATTTTGTACTTAGTTCTTGAGATGAATTCATGTGGAAGGTGTGTTATAAAAGAAATGACAATGAGGGAAGGAAGCTCAATGGGTGGAATACAAGCATAAATAGAGCATGAAGTTTCCAACTCAAGGTAAACCCCCAACTCTTGGTTGGGACATGAGAAAATCACATTGGAGAGCTGAAGTGAGAGAATATGGTGAATAAGATGTGAGAATGAAACCCTAACTAAAAGGGATTGCTTCAATTAAGATCCAATGTTGAAGTTTTTAAGATATGGGCCACCTTACAAGGAAATTCCCCAACCAATGGAGGTTGATGGATTATACTCCCTTGTGTAGGAGTTGTGGGTGGAGAGGGGCATGGTGAGCAAAATTACCTTAGAATGCATGAAGATCTCAAGAAAGAGAATGTGAAAATGGATCCTACTTTGTCAAGAAAATTTGATGAGAAAAGTGGATGCATTTGGTACATGATCAATGAGATGAAAGAAGAAAAGATCAATGGGCAACATTCAAAGAATAGGTTCTTGTTGTAGGGAAGGTGGATAATTTTTTTTCTATTGTAGCCTCTAAGTATGAGAATATCATATGGGGCTATTCATGTTCTCATGTCCATATTTTCATCCTTCCTCTATTTAGTTTGTATCTTGGTTTTTCCCAAGGTTGCATATTGCATCAAGGACCCAAATTAAATCCAAATTATAACGAAGGCTCCCTTATCTTTATTATAGAAAAAAGGTAAATCAAAACCCCAACGACTATATTTAATCATAGAATTCAAACCACACATTTATATATGTATGTAACTATGTAAGGATGCATATAATAAAAGACCCATCATTATCCTTCATCAATATTTTATATGAATTTCAACAAGCTAACTTTTATCCTCATATAACAAACACTGAAGTATTTTATTGAATGCCGAAAATCTATTACGAGTGTCCAAACTTAACTATGTATGAAGACATTATATTAGTATATCCATATAGAAACATCAATTTGTGTTATGATAACATGATATGGATTGAAATTCAAGTCTTACTACTCAGATCTCTTGTGATTAACAGTGGGAATAATACCCACCCTTTTGAAAACCTAGGCTCATATTAGAGTAGACTTTAGTTGTAATTTATTTGTAATTAGGTGTGTGTTCTTGGTCACAAAAATCAATTTCCTAGAAAAATAATTACATATACAATGTGCACATGATGTAAACGCCATAAAAATACATCTTTTAGACATAATCAAAGTAGTAGTTCTTTACCATAAGCAATCAAAGTTTTGACAAGCATACTTGGTACTTGGGAAATATGAAATATATTAAAGAATAAATAAAAGATAACTATATACAAGTCAAAGTGAATGATTAAGGTCAAAATAACATTCCTTTATATTGTTTGTTGGATAAGGAAAGCAAATCCTCCAGCTTTAACAAAATTATGTATATATATATATATATATATATATATATATATATATATATATATATATATATATATATATATATATATATATATATATATATATATATATATATATATATATATATATATATATATATACATATGCATACACACACACACACACATACACAAAATCAGGAACTGAATCCTGGAACCTGTGACTGACAATTCACAACTTAGTGTATTATGAACACTGTTGGTTCATCTCTGACTGTACTCAAGTCAAGACAAGTCAAGTCAACTCAACTCATGAGAGTCTTACCAAAATTTTATATCTATGATGTCATCATATCTTCATCCTTGTTCAATCTGTAAATCCTTCATACCTCTTTCCTTCAGAATCTAGTATAAACATAAATGTGTGCACTTCTGAAAACATACCTCTCTGAAATATCAAATTTCTCTTCAATAGAACTCTAGAGCCTTCTCCTGAATAGGAACACCTAACATGAACTTTCTCCAGACATCCTCCTTCTTCCTTCTTCTTTCAAAGCTGGAACATAAAGAGAAACTGACAAATGAAATATAAGAATACCTGGAATTCTTATAGGTATGACTCTGCATTCTAAAAATAAGTCTTCATGTTTCATCACCCCCTTGGATGATTTAACACTAGTATCCAGAATTCTTCAAATATATCACTTTATGAAATCTGGAACGTCTTCCTTCTTTCAATAAATCTGATCTTCCATGATTTAGCATTGCTACCATATCATCAATACCTGTGTCTTGAAACAAAATATCTGAACCCTTTTATTAGCACTACAATTGCCAATAGCTTTCACTATAACTCTTCAGCTTCCCATATTGTAGAATAAGGTTAGCTGATCCTAACATAACAAAACCTTGCTGAAAGCATTTAGGATTCATAACCTTCTACAACATAACAAGTATTTTTTTCTATTCTTCTCTACAACACAAATCTGATAGAATCTGAATCTTTGACTTACTTCTTCCAATGTTAAGAATCTTCACAAACAAAGGATAGACAACTAACTCATAAATGCTCAAGATCTTCAAGACCTTCAAGATCATCCAAGATCATATAAGCTCATATTACATCATCCAAGATCTATGATCTTTCCAACAAAATACCTTTGTAGAATCTGCTCTCATCAAACCATGACTGAATGTTTGATTTGTTACCTGAATGTCTCCAAGTGTCCATGCTTCTCACAAAGTTGTAAAACTTTACTTTAACCAAATCCTTCCCAAGAATCTGCAACTTCTACTTGAAACATAAGTGGACAAACTTCTCACCTTGAGAACTCCAAAAGCTGGAAGTTGATACTTCATCTTTTCATATTCTACCCGGGTGAAATGTGATAGTATCTGCTTGACTTTTTTTTGGCTAACTCCACTTCTCAATCAAGTGATAGGATTTGATGGAACACCTTTTTTGAATACAAGCATGTATACAAACAACTAGATAATCATCGAAAGTAGATTCTTCAACTGACTAGTACATCGAAAATCTGAATTTTTCTGAATTTTCTTGAAAATACTGAATATGAGGTAACTTTTCCAAACACAAAACCTTAACCCAAGTCTTCAACATATGCTACAAAAAAATTCTTTTACCTCAAGATTTAGATAAAGAAGAAATATACTTCTCTGTAACTTGTCATATACCAAGTAGCTCTGTATTGACACTCCAAGAATTATTTGAGGGAACATATCAGCTGCCTGCTCAAAAGCTTCAACTAAAACATAACTCATACACATATGAGTCAAAACATATATCTACTGCTTTTCTTTTTCTCAATGAAATTCTTTGTCAAAACCTACTAAAACATGACCAAGTATCATGCAAAACAAGAAATTGCTTCTTCTTTAAACTATCTTCTTCACACAAGATGTTCTCATAGACTTGTCTTTGGATGTAGAGGATTAAAAGTAGGAAAACTATATGGAAAATATGAGAGAAAGTAGGTCTTACTTTCCCTTTGGAATTGTTTGACTTTCTTCTTCTACATCTTTCTTCCACCTGATGATGCCAACATCTTCAAACTTCTCTTCCATACCTTCTGTTCTCTTCATCTTGAAGTAGCAAGCACTCTTGACCTCTTCAAATGAAATTTTTCTCTTTCTCTAGTGCTAAGAGTAAGAGACAAAACAAACATGGTATACAAATGGAAGTGAACATAGAATCATGTTTTATCATCTCCTCATATCTCTGAATCAAAATTCTGTTTCAAATGACTGATATGACTGAATTCACCAACCTTTTTGCTGAATGCTGAATTACCTTTCTAGTTACCTCTCTAGAGTACCTAGATCAAATTCTGTACCTTGATATCCAACCAATTTACAACACAAAATTGGCTGAAAACAAAACTCATCCCATCTCCAAATTTATCTTCTTAGATAAGCTTTCTTGCCATGAAAGAGATCTATCAAAAACTCTCTAGAAAAACCTCTAGATACCCGTTTTGATGTAGCCTTTAACTTTCAAAGAATGGAAGTGTATAAAAGCACTCCTTGAATCCTTCAAATCTCTTCATAACTGCTCTTCTAAGATATAACGTGCAAATGATAATATGATAGTAGAAACTGATACCTGTGATTTGATGTTGATCTGATTCCTTCATCTTCTCCAAACCACTGTTCTTCCTTGAATTTGAAGTAGCCTTCTCTTCATCAAGTCTTGGTCTTCAAACAATACTTCTGTAAAGTATTTTCATACCCTTGCAAAAGTATTCGACTGCTAACAGATCATCAACTTCATACTCCACACTGATGAATAAACATGTGACTGAATTGTCTAATTCTCAAATCTCTACTCATCTAGATTATGTATGTCAAATGTTAGACGATGCTCTTAAATCATATGTTGTAAACCTGGAAGTGTGGGAACCTGGGAATTTGAGAGCCTGAATGTTCTGATTTTAAAGCTCTGATACCAAATGTTGGAAATTTAGCAGGCCCATAACTAATATCACATGTCCATAGTTCCATAGGTCCAACATCTACAACATAAAGTCCAGCAATCTTCCAATATTGAAAAAACATGAACATACCACATTTAATCATAAAAATGATGAGACAAAGATAGAGAGAGATTAGACATCATGTGTAAAGTGTTACGTAAGCCACTGCTTACTCACACTATCATATATACAAATGTCAATTTACAATGTGGAAGCAAAACTCTCGACCACTCTATGTGAACAGAAATAGATGGAAGAGTGAATGCACAAATGTAACAAGAATATTCAGATGTATGGACAAAAATCTGAATATATATGAGATGTGTGACCTAATAGGTTCTAGAAGAATGAATATGAGTGACAAAAAGAGGAAGGATCAATCTAAAACTGATAATCAAAAAACCCTCATCTGAACTCAGGCTATGGACGACCCTAAGTTAGATATGTGTGTGAAAGATCACATACTTATAAAAGTAGCAAAGAATGCTAACAAGTTTGCTGCCAAAAATCCTCAAACTCATTTGAACATACCTTCTCGAACACCTCATCCAAATATGCATAAAGCATACATGTACTGATTCTCTTGTACCTATGCCGAATAGGACTCCTCCTGATATGGATGTTACCGCCTCCATAAACTCCAAGTAGTACCTGTGTGAATAAAGAGAATATGTACCTGAATTCTTAACATAAGATGCAAATCTTATGTTAACCACCATCCAATGTCTTTGAAGTAAACCGAAATCTTCATGTAGAAGAAAATCTTCAAATACAACATGTGGATGGCTGTTCCACACCACCAAGCTGCTGATGGGTAAGTCCTCTCCATAAGCAAGAGTGTGAGCACACTCTTTTTCTCCAAGAAGAACTCCATAGCCACTCCTCAACATGGTCCATGATAGCAACATGGCTGCCCCATGTGCTAAGAAGCACCACCTCTATTGAGGTAACAAAGCTTGTCTATCTATCTATCCATCTATCTATGTATCCATCTATATATCTATGTATGTATGTATGTATGTATGTATGTATGTATGTATGTATGTATGTATGTATGTATGTATGTATGTATGTATGTATGTATGTATGTATCTATCTATCTATCTATCTATCTATCTATCTATCTATCTATCTATCTATATATATCTATCTATCAATCAATCAATCTATCTATCAATCTATCTATCTATCTATCTATCTATCTATCTATCTATCTATCTATCTATCTATCTATCTATCTACTATCTATCTATCTATCTACCTATCTATCTATCTATCTATCTATCTATCTATCTATCTATCTATCTATCTATCTATCTATCTATCTATCTATCTATCTATCTATCTATCTATCTATCTATCTATCTATCTATCTATCTATCTATCTATCTTATCTATCTATCTATCTATCTATCTATCTATCTATCTATCTATCTATCTATCTATCTATCTATCTATCTATCTATCTATCTATCTATCTATCTATCTATCTATCTATCTATCTATCTATCTATCTATCTATCTATCTATCTATCTATCTATCTATCTATCTATCTATCTATCTATCTATCTATCTATCTATCTATCTATCTATCTATCTATCTATCTATCTATCTATCTATCTATCTATCTATCTATCTATCTATCTATCTATCTATCTATGTATCCATCTATCTATCTATCTATCTATCTATCTATCTATCTATCTATCTATCTATCTATCTATCTATCTATCTATCTATCTATCTGTCTATCTATCTATCTATCTATCTATCTATCTATCTATCTATGTATCTATCTATCTATCTATCTATCTATCTATCTATCTATCTATCTATCTATCTATCTATCTATCTATCTATCTATCTATCTATCTATCTATCTATCTATCTATCTATCTATCTATTCTATCTATTCTATCTATTCTATCTATCTATCTATCTGTCTATCTGTCTATCTGTCTATCTGTCTATCTGTCTATCTGTCTATCTGTCTATCTGTCTATCTGTCTATCTGTCTATCTATCTATCTATCTATCTATCTATCTATCTATCTATCTATCTATCTATCTATCTATCTATCTATCTATCTATCTATCTATCTATCTATCTATCTATCTATCTATCTATCTATCTATCTATCTATCTATCAATCTATCCATCAATCAATCAATCTATCTATCTATCCATCTATATATCTATTTATCTATCTATCTACCTATCTATCTATCTATCTATCTATCTATCTATCTATCTATCTATCTATCTATCTATCTATCTATCTATCTATCTATCTATCTATCTATCTATCTATCTATCTATCTATCTATCTATCTATCTATCTATCTATCTATCTATCTATCTATCTATCTATCTATCTATCTATCTGATGGAGAATGTTAATCTCCAAAAGAACAACTTATTCTTGTGATTAGAGCACCTCTATACCAAGAATAAGTCAAAACCTTTCACACATTTAGAGGATCAACTTCTAATTATCAAAAGATAAACAAATCTGTGAAGAAAGTGATACACAGAAAAGTCTGCTGCACTATTTCCTTATATTGACTTATCAAACGTGTAAAGTTTTTGATGAAACTTTGTATGAATCATCTCCTAGAGATTGCGCAACTATTCCAAGTTGAATTACTCCAAAAGATTAAGTGTAGCTTGAGAAATCTACTTCTCAAGTTACCTATGTCAGAAACTGTACTTCTGAGAAGTCGATTCAGACACCCCTAACTTCTTAACTTTGATTCTCACAATATCTAACCCGTTTTGCCAAATGCTTTTAGCCACGAGTAGATCACCTTCCAACTTAAAGATTAAGTGCTTGCTTGCACAAAACTTTAAACTATGGAGTGAGCACTGACCAAAAGATTAAACACGAGATTTGCGCCTGTTTCAGAGAACTGTAGACATTCAACACATATGAATGTTCCTATTCACAATTCTCCTAGCCTGTTTACAATTGAACTCTGAAATTCAGGTCACAAGCTCATTAACTAACAACTTAGATATCCTCAAAAGGATTTCGCTAATGATCAAACACAGAAGGAGCAGACACGAAAAGATCGGGCGCAATATTTCTTCATTAACTCAGAAAATTACAACTGAGTGATGAGAGCAAACACACATTCACTTTCCACTATCTCATAGCTTCTATCTTCCTAATTCTTGACTTGTAACTATTGTCACATATGCTCTCATACATACCCCGACTTTTCTCAAGGTATTTATAGATAATTTGTACATAATTCTTACTGAACAAAAGATCTAAGTCATCTATGACTATGCTAATGTACATATGTGTACAAGACAACATTCTGACTTCTTCTTAATTTTGCAAATGTCTTCCTTTGCTTCATTATGATCATAAGCATTCTCCAAGATCTGTATAATCACCAATTTGTGATTGGTTTGCTCCAACAGCTCCCCCTCAATCACTAATTGTGATTATTCCATTCTTCTTCACTCCTGCCATCTCCTTGAATCTCTGTAGCTTAGGTCCATCCAAGCTTTTTGTCATCATATCTGCCACTTGTTCTTTTGTTGGAGTGTACATCACTTCAATCTCTTTATCAAGTACCTTTTCCCTCAAGAAATGATACTGTATCTCTATATGCTTAGTCCTGGCATGAAAAATAGGGTTAGCTGCCAAATACAAAGAACTCATATTGTCTCCAAAAATTATTGGAGTACTATGATCAGTCTCAAAACTTTTCATCAAGGTCTTCAACCATATAACTTCTTTTGCAGCTTCTACCATTCCCTTATACTCAGCCTCTGTGGATGATAAAGCAACTGTGTGTTGCTTCTTTGAACACCAAGACACTAACTTGTCTCCAACATAACATAGATATCCATGAGTAGACCTTCTATCATCTGAGTCACCTGCCCAATCTGCATCACTAAACACTTTGATTCTTGTGTCAGAAGTGAAACCATAATACAAACCTTCACTTAGGGTTCCCTTGATATATCTGAGTACCCTTTGGGCTGCAATCCAATGAGTCTTCTTTGGACAATGCATGAATTGTGACAACACACCTACTGCATATGATAGATCTGGCCTTGTCAAGGTAGCATAGATTAGACTACCTACCAAACTCTGATATTTCTTCATGTCATTGAACTCTTCACCTCCATACCTGCTTAATTTATGATTTACCTCCAATGGAGTGGTTGAGGTCTTGCAATCTTCCATGTTAAACTTGATCAAAAGATTCTTCAAGTATCTCTCTTGTGAAACATATACTCCATGTTGAGTATACACAATCTGCATTCCTAGAAAATAAGATAAGTTTCCCAAGTCACTTATCTTAAACTCCTTCTCTATTTGCTTCTTGAGTTCATTGATTCCTTGAGCATCTGTTCCTGTAACAATAATATCATCAACATAAATGCACATGTAAATATATCCATTTTCACTTGCCTTCACTAGCAAGCTACTATCTGCCTTTGATGCTTGAAATCCACATTCATTCAAGAACTTGACCAATCTGTAATTCCAAGCTCTTGGGGCTTGCTTCAATCCATATAAAGCTCTCTTGAGCTTACACACATAATCTGATCCAATTGACTCCATGAAGCCTTCTGGTTGCTCCATATATACTTCATCTGCAATGTAACCATTAAGAAATGCATTCTTCACATCCAATTGTGATAATTTCCATCCTTTGCAAGCAGCAATAGCAATCAATGTCCTAATTGTAGACATCTTAGCAACAGGACTAAAGGTTTCATCATAATCTACCCCATAGGTTTGGGCATAACCTTTAACCACAAGTCTAGCCTTATATCTAGACACCTTACCATCTGCAAACCTCTTTGTTTTATATACCCACTTGCATCCAATGACCTTCTGATTCTTTGGTCTTGGTACTAATTCCCAAGTTTCATTTTCAAGTAGAGCATCATACTCTTCTTGCATTGCCTTCTCCCAATTCTGTTTACCTTTGGCTTCTTCATAAGTGGTTGGATCTTCTTCTGTTTTCACAATGTAAGCATAATCTCTTGTTGTTAGGAAAGATGTATCATAGCTATACCTTATAGGCTCTTTCCTTTCCCTTGTAGATCTTCTGATTTCTGCACTTCTTGATGTTTCAGCCTCATTTGATTCTGGATCAAATCTTGGCCCTTCTTCTACATGATCCTGCACTCTACATCTAGAGTCAACTTCATCAACAATTTCTTCACATACCTTTACCTTTGCCTTTCCTTTCCTTTGAATTTCTTCAACACCTGCATACTCATTTGGTGATCCTGTATACCATGTGTTTTGCTCATCAAATGTTACATCTTTAGTAACAAGAAATTGCTTTGTGGATGGACTCCACAATCTGTAACCCATCTGTATATCATCATATCCAATAAACACATACTTCTCTGCTTTTGGTTCTAGCTTATGTCTTAATTGTGAAGGAACATAAGCATATGCAATACATCCAAATACTTTACAATGATCAAGACTAGGCTTCTTACCCCACCATGCTTCATAAGGGGTTCCTCCATCCAAAGCTTTGCAAGGCAACCTATTCACAAGGTATGTTGCAGTGTTAATAGCTTCTGCCCATAAGTAATTTGGACAATTCTTTTCCTTCATCATGGCTCTTGCAAATTCTACAAGAGTCCTATTCCTCCTTTCAGCTACTCCATTTTGTTGAGGGGAGTACCTGCAAGTCACTTCTCTTTTGATACCTGCATTCCACAAATAATCATCAAACTCTTTTGAGAAATACTCTCCCCCTCCATCTGATCTTAACCTCTTTAGCTTTTGTCCTGTGATCCTTTCTGCATAAGCATGGAAATGTTTGAATGTCTTGAAGACTTCTGATTTGTCCTTGATTACATACAAAGTAATCCACCTGGTTGCATCATCAACAAACAACACATAATATCTGGATCCATTTATGCTATAGTCCCTTGAGGGTCCCCATACATCTGTATGAACCAATTCAAGCATATTTGAATACTTGTACCCTGATTTGTTATAAGAACCTTTATGTGCTTTACCTAATTGACAAGCTTCACACTTGTACACCATATGTTGCCCTTCAATGTTTGGCAATCCAAGCACCACCTGATTCTTTGACATCTCCTTTATAGCTCTCTCATTGAAATGACCTAGCCTCTTATGCCATAGGTCTAATTCAGACACCTTTTGACCTCCATAGGTAAACAATGCATGTCCCACATTACCTTGGACTTTGAGAGTAAACAATCTTCCTTCCTTTTTACCTGCAATTATGTTTCTATATCCCTGATTTGGATCTTGTACATAGACACCATCATTTGTAAATCTTACCTCATATCCTTTCTCCACAATTTGCCCTACACTTATCAAATTTTTAGGAATAGTAGGGACATAAAGTACCTTGCTCAGAAGTGTACTTCCACTCTTTGTCTTCACTGATCCAATGCTCTCCACTTTATGTTTAGTATTGTCACCTGTTTGGACTGTATGTCCATTCACCCTTGCTTCCATATCAGTCATCAAGGATAGGTTCCCACTCAGATGGTTACTGCACCCTGAGTCAATATAAAACACTCTTTGATCTTCTCCCATTGATTCATGAGTTGCATTCAAGATAAGAGTCATGTCTTCCTTCTGATCTGATGCATAATTGTAATAATTATTGTTGTAGGACTGAGATTGGAAGTTTCTTCCACCTCCTCTACCATATGATGTCCTACCACCTCTTCCTCTGAAATTGCCTCTTTGGTTTCTGCCTCCTCTACCTCTTTGACTATAATTCTGATTGTTGTATCCTCCACTTTGATTGTTATACCAACAATCATTTGCCAAATGATTTGTTCTGCCACAAATCCAACAAGCTTTAGCATTATCTTTGTTCTTACCTCCTCTTCCTTTACCTCTGAAATTTGTCTTCCCTTTTGTGAAGTTGGCTTGATTTGAATTCCCTTCATCATCATTTGATTGCTTTCCCTTGCCATTCTTTTTCTTATCTTTGGAGTACATAGCTTGACTTGTACTTCTATCATTGTCTCCTTTAAGATCCTGCTCAAAAGTTAGCATGTGTCCTAGCAATTGATTAAGGTCAGGAGTAAAGTGATCAAGTGACAATTCTATGGACAATATAAAAGGCTTCCACTTCTCATCACCTCTTAGACCTGTAAGTATTTGTCTTACCAACTTTTCCTCTTCAATATCTTCATCCACTGCTCCCAAGCTATCTGCAATATCTTTCATTCTTGCCACATAATCTGAAATTGATTGTGAGCTCTTCTTCTTGAAAGTTGTGAACTCAGCCCATAGTGAGGACTTCCTTGACTTAGTTGTATTTTGGAAATGCTCTTCCAAGGCATTCCAAACATCTGTAGCACTTTCCAAACCTCTGATGTGAGGTAGAAGGTAATCATTTACAGCCATGTAGATGATACTCCTTGCTTGAGCATCCTTTCTCATCCAAGTCTTTAACATTGCAAGTTCTTCCCTAGTAGGAATACTTGGATCTGCAAATTCTGGTTTTTCTTCATCTCCTGTAATAAATGATATAAGATCTTTGCTCATGAGGTGTGCTTCCATCCTCATGGACCATGCTGGATAGTTCTCCCTATCTAGCTTATCAATCTGCAAGCTTTCTCCCATCTTGTATCCACCTGTGTATTGAAATCTTCAAGCTTTACAAACAATGTATGTACCTTTACTTCGAATTGAACTCCTTTTGCCTTTCTTGATGTCAATTTGTCTTCTCCTCGAGCTTTGACTCCAAGCTTTCACTTCTTAATCCTTCAAATGTTGAATCTCTTGAATCTGCAGCAGTCGAGATCCTCCTTTTCTTCAAATTGATGTCTCCTGCTCTGATACCACTGATGGAGAATGTTAATCTCCAAAAGAACAACTTATTCTTGTGATTAGAGCACCTCTATACCAAGAATAAGTCAAAACCTTTCACACATTTAGAGGAT
>MU263123.1:0-10000 GCA_020310875.1 Ceratopteris richardii | reverse complement strand
TAATATACCTCTATATGTTTGGTCCTAGCATGATAGATAGGATTAGCTGCAATGAGTTTGTATTATCTCCAAAGATCAATGGTGACCTAGTATATAAACCCAATTCTGTATACAATAGCTTGATCCATATGGCTTCTTGGGTGGCATTAGCCAATCCTCTATATTCTACTTCTATAGAAGATAAAGCAACAGTAGGTTGCTTCTTTGAAGACCATGATATTGGTTTATCACCTGCAAATGAAATGTATCCTCAAGTGCTCCTCCTATCACCCTTGCATCCTGCCCAATCTGCATCTGAATAAATCTTGATATCCAAGTCTGAAGTGTAAGGGAAATACAAACCATGATGTTGTGTACCCTTGAGGTACTTTAGAATTCGTTTGGAAGCTTCTAAGTGAGGTACCCTTGGCTTATGCATGAACTGACTTAGCACACTAACTCCATATGCAATATCTATCCTTGTCAAGGTAGCATAGTGCAAGCTTCCAACTATACTTTGGTAACCTGTAATATCATCAAGTTCATCACCTTCATGTGCACTTAGTTTTAGGTTTACCTCCATTGGAGTACTTGCAACTTTGGCATCCTGCAAATGAAACTTCTTCAACATATCTTGTATGTATTTTTTCTGAGTAATATATATTCGAGAGTTAGTATAGACTAACTCAAGTCCAAGAAAATACTTTAGTAGACCAAGATCATTGATCTTGAACTCCTTCATCATCTGGTTCTTGACTTGTCTGATTCCATTGACATCATTACCTGTAAGTATGATATCATCAACATATACACATAGGTATATTACATCTGAATTACTCCTCTTTATGAATAGAGAAGTGTGTGCCTTGCTCATGACAAAACCTTGGTCTTGAAGATATGTGGTTAATCTGTGATTCCATGCCCTAGGTGCTTGCTTCAATCCATAAAGAGCTTTATTTAATTTGCACACATATGTTACCTTGTTTGGATCCTCATAGCCAGGAGGTTGTGACATATATACCTCCTCTGAAATCCATCCATTCAAGAAAGCATTTTTTACATCCAATTGCTACATATTCCAATTTTTTGATGCAGCCACACTCACCAACACCCTGATGGTTGGCATCTTGACCATAGGTGAGAATGTTTCTTCATAGTCAATGCCTCGGGTTTGTGCAAAACCCTTGGCCACCAATCTGGCTTTATACCTGCTTATTGACCCATCAGAATTTCTTTTGATTTTATAGATCCATCTAGATCCAATTACCTTCATGGAGTCTTTCTTTGGTACTAGTTCCCATGTGTCACTTTCTTTGAGTGCTTCAATCTCCTCATCCATAGCTTCTTTCCATTCTATCTTGGTCTTTGCTTCTTCATATGATCCTGGTTCTTCAATTGACAAGTCTTTGGCAAGATAAACAGAGTGTTTAGTAACAAGAGATGTATCATACCCATATCTGATAGGTTTTTTGCTCTCCCTTTGTGATCTTCTGATTGATTGATTTGAAGATTCAGGTATGTCTTCAAGTTTCTTCATCTTCAGTTTGCCTTTGGACATCCATGCCTTGAACTCTTCAAGGTTGATAATGTCTTCATCATCTGAAGTAGTGTCTTCATTCTGAGTAGGTTCCTCCTTAGCAAGACTTGGAAACTCCTCCTCCAAGTCAAAGGGTAGTTTAAACTTCCTGCATTCATTCTCATACCAAGAATCATTTTCATCAAAGACAACATCTCTACTAACCATAAATCCTTTATTGGTAGGGTTGTAAAACCTGTACCCTTTCTGATTTAGATCATATCCAATAAAGATGCACTTCTCAGCCTTAGGGTCTAGCTTACCTCTTATTTGAGAAGGAATGTGTACATATGCTACACATCCAAATATCCTGCAATGATCAAGTGAGGGTCTCTTCCCATGCCATGCTTCATAAGGAGTCATCCCATCAAGGGACTTAGATGGTAACCTGTTTATGAGGTAAGTGGTAGTAGAAACACTCTCTGCCCATAAGTAGTTAGGTAATTTTTTCTCATTCAACATAGACCTAGCTGTTTCAACAATTAACCTATTTCTTCTCTCAGCTACCCCATTCTGTTCAGGAGTATACCTTGTGGTGATTTCTCTCTTGATTCCTCTGTTCTGTAAGAATTCTTCAAACTCATTGGAGAATTACTCACCTCCTCCATCTGACCTTAGCCTCTTTAGATTCTTCCCTATCTGATTCTCATCAAGTGCAAGATATTTTTTAAAGCAATTAAACACTTCATCCTTGTGCTTCATAAAGTACAATACAGTCCACTTGCTATAATCATCAATAAAAGATACATAGTACCTTGATCCTGAGATTGAGGGGTCTTTGCTTGGTCCCCATACATATGTGTGGACAAGTTCTAGGTAGTCCTCATGCATGTAGCCTTTCCTTGAGAAGGGTAGCTTGTGAGACTTCCCAAATTGACAAGCACCACATTTACATATCATGTGTTGTTTTGAAATATTGGGTATTCCAACTACAAATTGGTCCCTGCATATCTGTTTCAATGTACTTTCTCCTACATGCCCTAATCTTTTATGCCAAATCTCAAGCTCTGAAAGTGTTTGATCTTTATAACTGTAGAGTACAATATTCTTTGTGTCTTCTAGCTCAAAAGTGAAAAGTCTACCTGATTTTTCTCCTTTTTCTATTCTCTTGAACCCCTGCTTGGGATCTTCCACAAATGCTCCAAATTGGTTGAATCTAACCTGCAAGCCTTTCTCCACAATCTGTCCAACACTCATCAAGTTTTTTTTGTAATGGTTGGTACATATAGTACCCTACTCAACAAGTTCTGATTTCCATCACAAGTCTTAACATTTCCAACTTTAACTACTGAGTGCTTGGTGTCATCACCTATTTGTACTTCATGCTTACCCCTTGGTTCTTTAAGGTCAGAGAGTAGAGCTACATTGCCAGCCACATGATTTGAGCATCCAGAGTCAATGTAGAATAGGTGGTCATCATTTATACCTGGTTTTGAAGTCATGTCCATGATAAGAAGAGAGTCATCTTGCTCTTCTGTATAGTTGTTGTAGTCCTTTCTGGTTTTGAATCCTCCTTGGTAGTTTCCATTGTAATTGTTGTTGTAGTTGTTATTGTAGTTGTTGTTGTATCCTTGATGATGGTTGAATTTGCCTCTTGACTGTGAGTATCCACCTCTTTGATATCCTCTTCCTGTCTGATTCTTGTAGTTCCTGAAACACTCATCTGTAGTATGATTTGATAACCACAAATGTTACATGGTGAGGAGTTATAGGATCTCCCCCTACCTTGCTTACCTCCTCTGCCCCTTCCTCTTGATGATCTACCTCTCCCTGCATAGTTGGCTTGGGAGGTAGTACCTTCATCCTCTATCTTCTTGTTCTTGCCTTTATCTTTAGATTTACTTTTATCAGTGTATAGGGCAGAAGAGCTATTACCTTTGGACGTGTCTCCATTCTTGTTGAGCTTGGCTTCATGAGCAAACAATTGCCCCATGAGAGTTGTAAGATCTCGAATTTGCATGTCCATGTAAAGGTCCATGGCAGTGGTGAAGCTTTCCCATTTATCATCAGCTTTGATCCCATTGATCACTTGCTTTACTATTTGCTCTTCTTCAATCTCTTCTCATATGCTTGCTAACTGATCTGCTACATCTTTAATCTTAGTCACAAACTTTGAAATGGCCTGCTTAGGTTGCTTCCTTAGTGTGGTGAATTCAATCCATAATTGATTTTTTCTGGCCCTTGTGTTGGAAGAAAAATAGGATGACAAGGTTTCCCAAGTCTCTTGGGATGTCTTACAGTTTCTAATATGTGGCAAAAGAAAATCAGAGATGGAGTTGAGTAAGTAAGACCTTGCTAATGCATCCTTGGCACACCATGTGTTGAGCTTTTCATGTTCTTCCTTTGTTGGTAGTCCTCTGGTTTTGAATGAGGGCAATTCCTCATCTCCTAAGATGTATCCATAAAGACTCCTTCCTTGTAGGTATGTCTTCATCCTTAGAGACCATGCTTGATAATTGTTCCTGTCCAATTTATCATAAATGAAGGAAAACCATCTCCCATTTTACCTTAACTTGCTCTAATACCACTGTTGGGAATGATGGATGGAAACTCCAAGAGAATGAGTAGGTACTACCAAATCTTGCTTTGTACCAGCCCTTTGATGCTTCAAAGTTGATAAGTAGGCCTTCTTAGCTTTCCAATGACACCATAAATGGCCTATGTACTTTGGAGATGATGTATGAAAAGATAGAATCAAAACAGACAACTTTGAACTTCAAGCTATCAAGAAAACCTTCTATTTTTGACTTGACACCTGCTGTATTTTTTGCTCAATATGACCAGCACAATAGGAATTGGAATAATTCCTCTTAGGGGTATTTAATTAGCTTCGCAAGCTAACTATTTCAGATGATGTGACAGAGAACTCAGAAATGAGTAATGTAGATATATGTATTAATGAACACTTGTGTACAATGCCATAGGCATGAAGATCATTGCCTAATGGTGTAGATAGGTGTGGGCTAGAGTATAGGCCTCACACACACACACACACACACACTCAAAATTGATAATGAGAAGCTCGGAAAGTGACTCTTCTACCCGCGACTTTTTGATGACTACTTTGATAGTAGTTGAGCTCAAAGTTTGAATTAAATTCAAACTTTTGGCTCCCAATGATCATGCTCCTACATCCTAGCAGATGTTTACAAAGATTCCAAGTCAAATGTGACTTTTACAAAAAAAGTAAAGTGGTAATTATTCACTACATTGGTTCCTATGCTTCTCCATATGTGTATGTTGTGAAGAGAGATGGTGGATGCTATCCAAAGATGAGTAGGTGCTGCTACAACCAGCTTCACACCAGCCAACTGAGACTTCAGAGTTGATTAGTAGACCCTTTGAGCTTCCTAAATCCACCAAAATATCATCCAAGTACTTTGGAACATGTATCCCAAAAGTTTAAGTGAAGACAGACAAGTTGCAAGATGACTAGCTCCCAAAAACTTGTTATTTTTGGACATACACATGTTGGAAAAACTGAATAGTGCTCTCAACCTGGTAAGAATTAGATAAATTACTTTTGAGCATAGCAAATAGACTTAGCAATCTTTCCAATCCAAGTTAAAACACTTCAAATGATGGATTGAGCAATGAGAACAAGATTCATCAATTTCTAGAACATGCCTACCATTCTTGGGGCTCTGTAGAGATAGACCAGTGAGCAGTAAAATGTAGATATCTTCAAAAGTAAAAATCCAATGACCATGAACATTGGTGTGCACAAAGTATACAGTAAGAGCAATTCAACGCATGTTAAAACACTGAAAAATGTTGAGTAGAATTCGAGATATGACCTTCTGAAGTTACTGCTCTGAGTGAGGATAGTAGAGAACAAAACAGAGAAGTAGATAATGACAAATGTATAGATTCACATATGATTACAACCACATTGGCAATGAATATTTGCACAATGGGAGGAGAATGATAGAGCTATGGAGTAAGCTCTTCAATCTCTACAAAATGACATGAAGTGGTCACGTACAAGGCTTGCTAATTGCCTCTTCCTTCTTGCTCTTTTTATAGCTATTCTTGGAGGGAGTTTTGAATTGGAATTCAAATGGCTCCACCTAAAAGTGATCCCCAACGTTAGGAGATATTCCCTCAGCTCAAAAATTCATGGTTTTAGGTAGTTAAAGCCACAAATTTGTTTTTACATCATGGATGAGGTAAGCCATCTTTTTCCTTTATCTTTTTTTAATTACAAGAGATAAAATGAACTCTTTTACAAGAGGTGTTCACATGACTACACATGTGACTTACAAATGGTCATAATATCAAGCATATCAAGCATGTAGGCTTGGGTAAAATGCACCAACAGCTCCCCCTCAAGCCTAACATGCTTGGCCTCCAAATAAGTCTTCAATTGTCCTTGATTTCCTGCAAGCCAATCATCAACTTGAATCTACTTAACTTTGTACCATGAAGAGATTTAGTCAACATATCTGCACATTGCATATCTGTAGACACATAGGATAGTTGAATATCCTTGCTCATTAGCTTCTCCCTTACATAAAGGTAGTGGACTTCAATATGCTTGGTTCTAGCATGGTATACCGGATTAGCTGCTAGATGTAGTGAGCTTGTGTTGTCACAAAAAATGTGAGGTGTTGAAGAATGAAGTCCAAGATCTGTGAACAAAGACTTTAACCACATGATTCTTGAGTTGCATTAGTGAAACCTCTATATTCGGCTTCAGTAGAAGATAATGCCACGGTTGTTTGCTTCTTCTATGACCAAGAAATGATTTTTGAACCTGCAAATAATATATACCCGGATGTGCTTCTTCTATCATCTCTAGATCCGGCCCAATCTGCATCTGAGTAGACCTTTAGCTCAATATTTGAAGTAAATGAATAAAACAAACCTTCATTAATGGTCCCCTTTAGGTACTTGAGGACTCTCTTGGCCGCTTCCATATGTGGTCTTCCCGGCTTATGCATAAACTGACTCTCAATATGCTAACACTATAGCATATATCCACCCTTGTGAGTGTTGCATAGTTCAAACTTCCAACCAAGCTTTGATAACTTGTGATGTCTTCAATTGGCTTTCCTTCATAATCACTAAGCTTATGATTTTGCTCCATAGGTGTACCTGCACACTTGGTATTTTCCATCTTGAACTTGACGAGCATGTCATGCACATGCTTCCTTTGTGTGATGTATATACCTGAACCTGTGTAGATTAACTTCAATCCAAGAAAATAAGTGAGTGGTCCGAGGTCACTTATTTTGAACTCCTCCTTCATTTGACTCTTTACCTGTTTGATTCCTTCAAGATCATTGCCTGTCATAATAATATCATCAACATACACACATAAATAGATCACTTCAGATCCATTCCTCTTTATGAACAAAGAGGTATCTGCCTTGCTAGTTTTGAATCCTTGGTCCTGCAAATAAGTCACCAATATGAAATTCCAAGCTCTTGGAGCTTGCTTCAATCCATACAAAGCTTTCTTTAGTTTGCATACATAGTTAGGATGATGTGCATCCTCATATCCAGGAGGTTGTGCCATATATACTTCCTCAGAAATCCATCCATTCAAGAAAGCATTCTTTACATCAAGTTGATAGAGATTCCAATTTCTAGATGCAGCAAGACTAATGAGAATCCTAATCGTAGGCATTTTTGCAACAGGAGAGAAAGTCCCCTCATAATCAATACCATGGGTTTGAGCAAACCCTTTAGCAACTAACCTTGCTTTGTGTCTATTTATACTTCCATATGGATTCCTCTTGATTTTGTATATCCATCGAGATCCAATTACCTTCATAGATGGCTTGTTAGGTACAAGCTCTTAAGTGTCATTCTCCTTCAAGGCTTCCATTTCTTCATCCATTGCATCTCTCCAAGATTTCTTGCTTTGTGCTTCTTCGAATGTGGTAGGTTTTTCATTGGTTGAATCCTTTGCAATGTAGATTGAGTGCTTGGTGACCAAAGAAGTATCATAACCAAACCTCTCTGGTTTCTTCTTCTCCCTTGAAGACCTGCTAAGTGGTTGATGTGAGCTCTCGGGTCCATATGTAGCATCTTGCATCTTTGCTTTACCTTTGTTCTTCCATAGCTTTAGTCTTTCCAAGTCTTCTAGGTCAATCTCCAAATCACTTTCTTCAAGCTGCTTTGGCTCCTTTGGTTGAAGTGATGGAAAGTCTTCATCCAAGTCATAAGGTAGCTTCACTTTCCTGTCATCATCAAACCATGATTTGTTTTCATCAAAAATTACATCTCTACTCACAAAAAATCCTTTATTGGTTGGATTGTACAATCTATATCCTTTTTGGTTTTGATCATAAGCAATGAATACACACTTCTCTGCCTTGGGATCCAATTTCCCTCTTACTTGAGAAGGAATGTGAGCATAGGCTAAGCATCCAAAGATTTTACAATGTTCTAGACTAGGTCTTCTTCCATTCCACACTTCATATGGAGTGGTTTCATCTAGTGACTTAGATGGAAGTCTATTTATGAGATATGTGGCTGTAGACACAGCCTCTGCCCATAGGTAGTTTGGCAATCCCTTTTCGTTGAGCATGGACCTTGCAGCTTTGACAATAGCTCTGTTCCTCCTCTCTGCTACACTATTGAGTTCAGGTGTATACCTTGTAGTGACTTCCCTTTTAATGCCTCTTTCATGCAAGAAGGCATCAAATTCTAAAGAGAAGTATTCTCCTCCACCATCTGATCTGCGTCTTTTCAAAGTCCTACTTGTTTGGTTTTCAACAAGAGCAATATACTTCTTAAAGCAATTAAACACTTCATCCTTGTGCTTCATGAAAAACAGAATGGTCCACCTACTACAATCATCTATGAAAGACACATAATATCTTGAGCCTGATATAGATGGCTCCTTACTTGGACCCCACATATCCGTGTGCACTAGATCCAAAGGATTTTGATACATATATCCTTTCTTATTGAAAGGTTGTCTATGAGCCTTGCCGAGTTGACAAGCTTCACACTTATAAATCATGTGTTGCCTTGTGATATTAGGCAAACCAAGTACACTTTGGTCCCTGCAAATTTGTTTGAGTGTCCTCTCACCAATGTGAGCAAGCCTTTTTGTGCCATATCTCCAACTCTGTAAGAGTTTGAGATCCATAGCTAAACAAAGCTATGTTCTTTGTATCTTCCACTTCAAAAGTGAAAGCCTTCCTGTCTTTTCTCCTTTGGCAATCCTTCTAAAGCCTTGCCTTGGGTCTTCAACATATGCTCCGAATCGGTTGAATGTAACCTGAAATCCTTTTTTCAACAATCTATCCAACACTTATTAAATTTTTGGTAATTGTAGGGACATACAAGACTTTGCTTAAGAGGTTCATATTCCCATCTGATGTCTTCACATTACCTATCTTCTCCACTGAGTGCTTTGTGTCATCTCCTGTCTGCACTTCATGCTTGTTAGGAGGATCTTCCAAATCAGAAAGTAAAGCCACATTTCCTGCTACATGGTTTGAGCATCCCGAATCAATGTAAAATATGTGATCATCATCCTTACCCTTCTTCACTGATAGATTCATAATCAATAATGAATCTTCTTGACTTTGGTTCTTTGCATAGTTATTGTAGTCTGTCCTTCCACTATGGCCACTTTGATAATTATTGTTGTTGTAATTGTTGTTGTTGTAGCCTCCATTGTATCTGCCTCTATTTGATCCATAGCACCTCTATCGAATCCTCTTCCTCTTGAGTTCCTCAGGTTCTTGAAACATCTTCAGTAGTATGATTAGATAAGCCACATATATTGCAAGGTTGAGATGATTGGAATCTCCCCCTGCCTGCTTCCACCTCTGCCTCTTCCTCTACCTGCAAAGTTTGCTTGGAAAGAGCTACCTTCATCTTCATTCTTCCTATTCTTTGACTGTCCTTGACCTTGCTTTATCAGAATATAAGGCAGAAGTTTGATTACTCTTGAGGACTCACCACCGTTGCTAATCTTTGCTTCATGAGTGAAGAGTTGGCCCATGAGTGTGTTGAGGTCGGGTACATGCATATCCATGTATAAATCCATGGCTGTTGTGAATGACTCCCACTTGTCGTCTGCTTTGATTCCATTTATGATTTGTCTAATGATTTGTTCTTCTTCACTTACCTCTCCCAATGCTTCCAAGTGGTCGGAAATCTCCTTCACCTTTGTGACATAATCAGTCACACTTTGCTTCGGGTTTTTCTTCATTATTGTGAACTCCATCCACAATGGTTCTTCCTTGCTCGAGGTTGGAAGAGAAGAAGAAGCAAGTGCATTCCAGGTCTCTCTGATGTCTTGCATCCCTTGACATGAGGTAAAAGAAATCAGAGATTGAGTTTAGAATATAGGACCTTGCAAGTGTATCCTTCGAACACAATTTGAAAGTCCTTCCACTTCTTCATGTGATGGTTGCCCTTTGTTCTCATGGTTGGCATTGCTTCATCTCCGGATATGAATCCATATAGATTCCTCAC
>MU263122.1:0-49027 GCA_020310875.1 Ceratopteris richardii | reverse complement strand
CCCCCCCCCCCCCCCCCCCCCCCCCCCCCCCCCCCCCCCCCCCCCCCCCCCCCCCCCCCCCCCCCCCCCCCCCCCCCCCCCCCCCCCCCCCCCCCCCCCCCCCCCCCCCCCCCCCCCCCCCCCCCCCCCCCCCCCCCCCCCCCCCCCCCCCCCCCCCCCCCCCCCCCCCCCCCCCCCCCCCCCCCCCCCCCCCCCCCCCCCCCCCCCCCCCCCCCCCCCCCCCCCCCCCCCCCCCCCCCCCCCCCCCCCCCCCTCCCCCAACCACAAACACCATTTGACCACATCTTCACTCTCAGATGTCTAATTGATCAGGCATGGGTGAGGAAGAGGAGATTGCATTGCTGCATGGTGAACTTCTGCAAAGCATTTGAGAGAGACTCTTTAGACGGCTCCTTGATCTTGGGATTACATATGATCTTATTTGGGGGATCTATGCTTTATATGAGGGGTATTTGGTAGGTCTCATGCCTAGGAGGGCTTTCAGATCCTCTTATTAGCACTATAGGTGTGGAATAAGGGTGCCCATTATCCCCTACTTTATGTGGGAGATACATTGATGAGATTGTTGACTTTATCCTGTAGCGTGGCAGTTCAGAAGTGGAGTATAAGTTTAAGATTTTCACGGATCACTAGACACTACTCTACCTTGTGAATAAACCTTGCAATACAGGCAGGTTAGTAAGATGGTTTCTCTTACTAATGGAATACGATTTCGAGGTAGTCTTCACAAAAGGAAAGACCTTGTGAATAAACCTTGCAATACAGGCAGGTTAGTAAGATGGCTTCTCTTACTAATGGAATACGATTTCGAGGTAGTCTTCACAAAAGGAAAGACTCACCTTAGGGTGGATCAACTTTCTGGACGGACTTGAGGAGAATCCTTGCAAGGAGTATTAGATGAACTTTCTAATGCTTACTTGTTCAACCTAGAAGTAGTGCCTGATTGGGCTAAAACTATAATGCCTATTCTTACTTTTGGACCCAAACATCCCTTAATGATGTTGGAGTTTGAGGTCTGCAGAAGCACGCGAACAATATAAGGAAGAAGAAGAAGTTTGGAGCACAACACACAATACTGAATGTATTATAGAGAGAATGTACAAAGATACATGACTTGTTAGGGTTATAGGTGTATATACAAGCCAGGGGGGGAAACCTCCTAAAGAGGGAAAAAGGTGCCCCGGTGGTCCTAGTCTGTTCATGCACATCACTACCTAAATATATCAACAAATCCCCCTTGGGAGTGATGCGGTGAACGAGGAGCTTGCACTCATGTATAAGGAAGTGCCAAGCTATGTGGAATCAATCCATAAAAGGAAGTAAGCCCAAAGCTTTGCGGAAAGATTCAAACTTCTCCCTAGACAGAGCCTTTGTGAAAAGGTCTGTAATGTTCTTATGTGTGGGCACATATGCCAAACTGATGTCTCCAGCAAAGAACCTCTCCCTGAAATAATGATAGTGCACCTCAATGTACTCAGTGCGAGAATGGAACACAGGGTTCCTCGCAACTGCCAATACGCTCTGACTGTCAGTGAAGATGGTGGTGGTAGAAGGTTGACCAACATCAAATCAACCATAAGGCGTTTGAGCCACATACACTCAACGATCGTTGTGAAAGCTTCCCTATAGTCAACTTCACAACTGGAAATGACCACAGTGGGCTACTTCTTGCTCAACAAAGATATACATGAGCTACCAAGCATGAAGCAAAAGCCACTAGTGGACACACGAGTGTCGTAGATACCAGCCTGATCAGAGTCAAAAAAAGCATGTAAATCTGGCGGTAGTGATCCCCCCTTGGGATAAAACAATCCAAGTAGCCGGGTACTACTCAAATAGCAAAAGATGCGCTTAATCGCCTACCAATGCTTGACACCTGTGCAATCCATAAACCTACTCATCTGTGAGACAACAAACTGAATATATTCCCGAGTAATGCATAAGTAAATCAAGCATCCAACAGCCTGTTGATAGAGAACAACGTCAAACACATCTTCAACATCATGAAGATTCAATCATAAACCTTTTTCCATAGGATTGGCAATAGGTTTACAGTCTGCCAAGCCAAAACACTACAATAATGTGTCAATATATTTTGTTTGACACAAAGCTATTCCGCCATCAACTTGCATAAATTAAATGCCCAAATCATGGTGCAAGTGCCCCAAATCTCACATCTCAAATAAGGCATGCAAATCAGCCTTAAAATCAGCAATATGCTTCTCAATTGGACCAGTGAGCAGTCGGAGGTAAGCAACACGAGCCTCATTCCTTGCCCGGTTTAAAGTAGTAAGTGTATCCCAAGCATCATTAGCTATTCTACAAGAGCGAATATGAGGAATAATGGCATGTTTGACAGACAAGGCTATCAATGCATAGGTCTAAGCATCTCTGCCATCCCAACGAAGTTGCTCTACAGTAGGTGCAACAAGAAACGTAGCTCGAACAGGAACCTGAAGAATATCACCATCTTCAATGCATACAAGCTCTTTTTGAGCTTACAAATTAGACTTTCCTTGCCAGGAACTACATAACCCTTTGGTTGTTCCATATAGATCTCATCTGTAAGATCTCCATGCAAGAAAGCAATTTTCACATCCATTTGGACTAGCTCTAAGTCCTCCATTGCAACGAATCCAAGCAACATGCGCAAAGTAGTCATCTTGATCACTGGAGAGAAGATTTCCTCAAAATCAACACCATGTTGTTGCTTAAAACCCTTTGCAACAAGTCATGATTTATATTTTGGAGAACTATTTGATGTGAATTTCAACTTATATACCCATTTACATGATAAAGCTTTCCTGCCCTTTGGCAAAGCTACTAAATCCCAAGTACCATTCTTGTGAATAGGATCCAGCTCACTCTTCATGGCACGCTCCCACTTGACATGATCCTCTGTCTGCATAGCCTGTTTGTAGCAAGAAGGCTCACGGGCATTTGCTAGCATAAAAAACCTAAACCTGGAACATATATATCAGGTGGATGTGAGACACGTTCAAAACGTCTCAATGGTTGCAGAACAGGAACATGTGTAGACTGATCTGAATGGACATTCTCTTGAACATCCCTATGTGTAGCATTTTTATGCATGCTATTGGGAGGACTAGTATCCGCAAACACCACTCTTCTCACTTCAACATCCTTAATAGACTGTTTATGCATCTTAGACTCATTGAAAATGACATCACTACTTCTGATCACTGATCGTGTCTCAGGATCCCATAAGCGATATCCAAATTGTCCTTCTCGACCATATCCAAGAAAAATGCATTTCTTTGACTTATGATCTAACTTTTGTCTAAGATTCTTGGGTATATGAACATATGCTTCACACCCAAAAACTCGAAGATGATCAGAATATGGTGGCTTCCCTATCCATAACTCTTGTGCCACTTTCAGACCTTTGGCAGTACTAGGTGAAAGGTTAATCACATGAACTGCAGTCAATATTGCTTCTGCCCAAAAACCTTGTGAGAGGTTTGCATGATGCAACATAGAGACTACTCTATCTTGAATAGTTCTATTCATCCTCTCAGCTACACCATTCTGTATTGGGTATACGGAGTTGTAAACTCTCTACGAATCCCTCTAGAGTGACAGAAAAGCTGAATTCATGTGAGGTATACTCACCCCCATTATCTGAACGTAAAGCCTTAAGCTTAGTTCCTTTTTCAGGATCAAATGAAGCAAGCCATTTTTTGAAAGTAGGGAATACCTCATCCTTCGCTAGGACCACACACATCTGTATGAACGAGATCTAAAGGTTGAATTGAAGATTCAATGTGCATTCTATGCACATTTCTGGTTTGCTTTCCATATTGACAATGCTCACAAAATGAAAAATAAGAGAAAGGTAGCACAGGTAAGTAGCCAGAACGAGAAAGATTTTCCATTCCACTACGAGATATATGACCCAAACGACCATGCCAAATACAAGCCATAGGTTGTCCAGTAACAACTAACAAGTGTTCTTTCTGTGATACAAATAAAGGATAAACTGAACCAACTTTGCTTCCTTTTGCAATAACCATATTGCCCTTTGATATACGAAAGGACTTAGCATAGAAGACCACCTTGTAACCAAGGTCATCAAGTTGACCAACTGACATCAAACTGCGTGATAATTGAGGTACATGGTGTACATTATGCATAGTAAATTTTGAACCATCAATGAACTGCACAATCACATCTCCAATCCCCATAACATCACACTGGTAAGAGTCACCAAGTCTCACGGTACCAACAGACTTTGCTGCATAATTAGAGAATCATTTTCTGTGTGGTGTCACATGGAAAGAAGCACAAAAATCTAGCAGCCATGTGTGGGAAAGAGAATTAGCCATAAGCGCCTCAGTAGGCACAGTACTATCGAGTGTCAACACATCATCATCATCGAAAATAGCATTAATTTCTTCAATCTTCACAATTGAAGTAGGTGGTGTAGGTAACTGTTTAACATGCCCATCAACGTTCTATCCTTTACCTTTAGCATTCTTTAATGCATAATAATCTTTCTTCACATGTCCTTTCTTATGACAATAATGGCATTCAATATCCCCTGAGTGCCAACCATAGATTTTCTACGAATCTCCTCACTCGAGTGCTCCACATGTCATCATAGACGAGTTTACCACCAGGTGCACTATTAGCATTTCATCTAACTCATCCCAATCATCTTCATCCATGTCAGCAGGCTTCTTTGAAATCCCATTTACTGGCTTCCATTGCCTCCTTTGAATCAGCACATCTTTAATCTCATTCTTCTAGAGAGCAAAGTTTGTGCCATCAAATTTTCAGATCTCAAAATGGTCTTTGCCATGCAAGTTATAGCTCTTCCTCGGAACACTAGCACTAGACCCTGATCCACCAGATGTGCCTGAGATCTCTGATGCCATGATGGTAGAGAACTGAATAGATTGATAATGGAGCTAGAAGAGTCCAAACACCAACAAATAAGTGTATCAAGGAGTAAATCGACCACTGTATGGTTGACTAAACCAAAAATATGGAAAATTTTTGCCAGAGTATCCTCTGCAAAATGAGCATATGACCAGTGTCAAAATATCATAAAATTGCAAGTACTGACATGTTTACCTGCATAGTGAATCACTGACTCCACTGCATATAATCAGTTACCCAATAGAAGCCAACTAGGCTTATCGAGCACCTATGAACAACTATCCATACATCTCCCATGGCAAGGCTGGGTAAGTCTTCCATCTGTATCATCGAAAAGACCCCGACATCTGGGTGTCTCCTAGTTAAGAAAACCTCACCACGACCCTCTTTTTCAAACGTAAAAGGCTTTATGCAAAAAATGTAACCGCTATATTAATGACCACATGGACGTACATAAGCTGTGTCCACAGAAGCGTACATGATGTGTATGTGCTCAATATATGCAATAAAATGACACTAAAAGCTGAATGCAGAGCCCGAAAACTAGCTAACAACACCTACAAGTGTTTGTCAACTCTGATGTTTAAGGCCCAAAAAACTTGCATAAATTTGCAGCAGCTGCTCCCACCAAAGCTGGAAACCTTTCGAGAAACCTGTAGTTTTATGAGTGTGGCTGAAAACATAGCCCCAAAGGTTGATATTTGTTGTCGGAGAAGTACAAAGAACACTCTTCTTGATGTTCTTGGACCTGTATGAAGAGAACTATGCGAAAGTACTCCAAAATTGCTCCAAAAGACACCCGAAAGATGCTTCAGAAGCAAGCCTTGAAAGCAAAGAATGAAGCTTTGAGGGACCAAAACATGTTCAAGGTAATGTTAACCTTAGTCTTTCCCCTTCTTCAGACACCACAAGAGTGTAGCTTAGTGGCAAGAGATTGCCATAGTTAAGCGAGCTCCAAGGGGAAGAGTACTGGGATGGATGACCTCCTGGGAAGTACGAGGAACCTCTATCTTCCTTGATCGTTGAGGTTCTCCCTTGCACAACCAATAGCGCCAACAATGACTTCGGTGACTCGGATGACAAGGTATGCCAAGGTCTATGCCTTAGCCGATGCCTTAGTCGTAAGCCTTGGAGAAAGCCGGGGAGGGGGGTGCTCGCTTTGCTCGCATAAAAGGAACAAAGCTTTTGCCTCGAAATGCTCTAATACCAGTGAAGTGATTCGATGGTGATGCACTACATTGCGCTCTCCTTCTTGAGAGCTCCACGACGATATGCTCGGTGTAGAAAGCTGAGCTCCCAAGGCCACACACAGTACTCTGCACAAAGGCTGCAGAATACACAGAAAACGCAGTACACAGGGTGCACGAAGACAGACTTCTTAAGTCTTACAAATGCGATCGAACTTACAGTCTGTGACTGACCAGACCACTATATGTTTTATTAAAGAACATATACAAAGAAGTGCCCAGTGGCCATTTGGCCTTTCACGTGGACACTAACGGTAACAACATTCCCACAAGAAATGACTTTAGCAAGGAAGAGGAGTCTCGAGCAGGAGGCTCAAGATTATGCTCTCAGTGGAGATAATCTATACAAGTGAGGAAGAGATTGATATCTTAGACTTTGTGTCCATGAAAGCAAATATCTCAAGATTTTAGAAACTACACACCAAGGTGTGGCAGGAGGACACTTTGGATCGGATTAAATGATTAAGGCTATACTATTTGTAGGTCTTTGGTGGCCAAACCTTCACATGGATGCACACTCTTTCGTGAAGAGATGTGACATATGTCAACGACCTCAGTATTTGATACGCAAGCATGATATGCCACTGAGATCCATGATGGCAGGACATGCATTCTCCAAGTGGGGAATAGACTTTGTTAGTCCTATTAATCCCCCAACCAAGACTTCACATGCTGAATATATCATTGTTGCTACATATTATCTAATCAAATGGGTGGAAGTAAAGGAAATTGGAAAGAACAATACATAAACCACAACTAAGTTTTTTGTTCGAAAACATATTTACCAGATATGGATTGCCAATAGTGTTGGTGATTGATCCTGGCATCTACTTCTTGAATGAGGTCAACAGATGCTTGTTACAAGAATTCATGGTCATTCACAAGAAGTCAACACCTTACTACCCACAAGCCAATGGACAAGGGGAAAGCACAAATAAGATTCTCTACACTGTTTTGACTAAACTTGTGAATAACAAACATTCTGATTGGGATAAACAAGTACATCATGCTGTTTGGGCTTATAGAGAGGACTATAAAATGGTACTCAATGCCACACCCTTTCAGATGGCGTTTGGTCAGATTGCAGTGATGGCTGGGAGTAGCTGTCGGGATCTATGCGGCTAAGAAATGGCATACTTCGATGCTCATGTAAAAGACAAAGACCTAAGGGCAGGAGATCTAGTCTTGGTATATACACTAAAGCAACATGCATTGAAGTTAGAAAAGCATGGCTATAGTGTTAGTATATGATCAATGTCTACCCCTCATGATTGTATGCACATTTTGTAAGGCCCCCTTTATGAGGAGAAGCCAAGCGTGCATTACCCAATTGATGGGAATCCCAACTTGAATGTTGGATGAAGGTCATATTGGACCATGTAAGATATTATAAGGAAAGGGAGTTACCAGGGTCCCCAATTGTGGGGTCCGGGGCAGCGGTGAGCAGCCCCAGCGCGACGGTAAAGGGAATATTCCATGGAATATTCCCTGTCGGAGTCAGAAATCATTTATATTTGTTAGGTCGGTTCAACCAGTCTAAGCCGTGTATGGCAATTACGCGGGCGGTGGCCGCCCACGCTCTACCGCCCATGTATAGCCGTCCATGGCAGGCCACCCATGATCCTATATATACATGACTTCTGCACTACCTAAGATACCGAGTTGAGCCAGCATACCTCTACCTTGTATCTCCCTATCTAGAGTTGTCTAGATCACCATTTAAGCTCTACCTTGAGAGCGCACGGGTGGACAACGCCATCATCTTTGTACTTGCTGCTAGTAGAAAATTGTTGAGATTCTCCTATATCTGTTATCTTCTCTGCTATTGCTCCTGTGTTATATTGCGTAACTATTGTCTTACATGGTATCAGAGCTGTAAGGTTCGAATAGCTTGAGAAGTATCATTATTTTAGCCTACTAGAAGACTAGAATATCAGTAGATTATTCGAGTGATTACATGATGGCTTCATCGTCGAATAGTAGTCTTGGTGCTTCAGCTAATGTTAATGCTGCACCTATTCAAATTCGTCCACCTGCATTCACTGAAGGGAAGCTGGATGGAACCAACTATACACTTTGGAAGTTCAAAATTTCTGCAATTTTGGACTCCTATGAATTACTTGACACTGTCATTGGACCGATGGGATTGGATCCAGAGCCTATACCAGTTGAAGATCCAGCAAATTCAAGATTGATGATTCAGCCAGATCCAGATCTTCTACGAGCTTGGAAGAGGCGGAATGCTGATGCATTATGTGCGATTGTCACTAGTGTAAGTGATTCTGTGCTTACTTTAGTTCAACATACTACTAAAGCACATGAGGCTTGGGGCATATTGGCTCGACAATATGAGACCAAGAACCACACTAGGATACAGAATTTAGAAAATCAGTTGGCAAATGAAAAGCATTCTGATTCTGAAAAGGCTGAAGATTTTATCAAACGGATAAAGCATCTTCAAGATCAATTGGCTGCAGTTGGTGTTGTTATAACACCAGAAGAGCTCGCTCGAAGATCTGTACGTGTTCTTCCAGCAAAGTATGATGGATTAGTAACAGCCCTTAATACTCAGGTAAGGCCAACTCCTCTTACATTTGAAGAGTTTTGTGCCATGCTTTTAGAAGAAGAGATGCAGCTGAAGAATCGGCAAAGTACAACTGATGCTGCATTCTCAGCAAATGCAAAAGGTAAAGGCTCTTCAGAGGGATCAAAGAAGAAGCCAAAGAAGAAAAAGTTCACAGGAAGTTGCTTCTATTGTGAAAAGAAAGGCCATGCCATCAAGGATTGCAGAAAGAAGCAAGCTGATGAACGGAATGGGACTGTAAAATCATCATGGAAGAACAAAGAGTCTGCAAACAACACAGAGCTGGAACTTTGGGTAGCTATTGAAGAGGTATGTTCATCTGCTCAAGCTCGTGTTGATGAGCCATGGATTTTAAATAGTGGAGCTTCTCGCCATATGACTAGTAAAAAGGATTGGTATAGTTCCCTAGTGCCTCTGCGGGAATCCATCAATGTAGTGGTGGGAAATGACTCCAAGTGTCCAGCTGAAGGAACTGGAACCATCTCTTTTATCACTTCTCCAGGTGTTGAGAAAAAGTTATCCGATGTTCTCTATGTACCTACACTCAAAAGAAATTTGTTGTCAGTTTCTGCAATAACAGATCGTGGACTCGAAGTTCACTTCAATAAGAGTGGTGCGGAAATCATGGATTCATCAGGTAATGTTGTAGGTAAAGGCATACGACGGGATAACTTGTATGAGTTAAGTGCTTTAACTGCTACAGAAGATAAAGATGTAAGCAGGTTATGGCACCGACGATTTGGGCATCTCGGATTTGCAGTTTTGAAGGAGATGCAACGAACAGGGATGGTTGCTCATATGCCTGCATTTTCAGAGTTGCAGGAACCTTGTGAAGCTTGTATGATGGGCAAGCAACAACGAAAGGCATTTCCAAGAGAGACCAGCAATCGATCTCAAGCTCCTCTAGAGTTGGTACATGCTGATCTCTGCGGTAAAATGTCTACACCTGCTTTAGGAGGATCTTTCTACTTCTTGCTGTTAGTCGACGATTATAGTAGAAAGATGTGGGTTTATTTCATTCGAGAGAAGGCTGATGCTTTTGAAAAATTTAAAACGTGGCATAAGTATGTAGAAAATCAATCAGGAAGGAAACTGAAGAAATTTAGAACAGATAGAGGAGGTGAATTCTTGTCAACAGAATTCAACAATTACTGTAAGGAGCATGGTGTGAAAAGGCAACTTACCACAACTCATACACCCCAACAAAATGGCGTTGTTGAGCGCAGGAACAGGACAGTAGTTGAAATGGCTCGTTGTATGTTGAAGGCTCAAGACATGCCTGATTCATTCTGGGCAGAAGCAGTCAATACAACAGTCTACATCCTCAATCAAAGCTACACAAAAGCACTGAAGGGGATGACTCCTCAAGAAGCATATTCTGGTAAAAAGCCTTCAGTTTTGCATTTCAGAATTTTTGGTTGTTTCTGTTATGCACATATTCCTGATTCAACAAGATCAAAGTTGGATTCAAAAAGCAAAAAGTGCGTCTTCCTAGGATATAGTGAAGAGTCTAAAGCATACAGGTTATGGGATCCTGAGGCAAGGAAGATTTTTGCCAGCCGAGATGTGGTGTTTGATGAACGACCACACTTAGTAGAAGATAAAGGTAAATCTACTATCTCATCAAGCGGAGAAATATCTCACCTTGTGCCTATCAAAAGACAGGTTAAAGTTGAGGAGGAGGAAACATCTAATGGAGAAATTTCCTCAATAAAAATCCAACCAGTTGTAGCTGCACAGCGTAAGCCACTACCGAAGTGGGCACAACAGCTCTTTGATGATCACAATCCACATGTAGATGTACCAGAATCATCATCGGATGGATTACGAAGATCAAAGAGAATAGAGGAGCAAAGAAGAGCCTCAGAACACATTGTTAACATGGCTCTAATGGCAGATATCATGGGTTCGATAAAGGAGCCTACCACCATTGAAGAAGCCCTTGATGATCTAGATTGGAGAGCGGCAATGCAGTCTGAGTATGATAGTATACTAAAAAATGATACATGGGATCTAGTCGACTTCCCGCCAAAGAAGAAGGTAATAGGTACTAAATGGATTTGGAAAGCTAAGTATAAAGCTGATGGAACATTAGAAAAGTATAAGGCACGATTAGTTGCACATGGTTTTTCACAGATTGAAGGATTTGATGTTCAAGAAACTTTTGCACCAACAGCACGCATGACAACTATTCGGACGGTACTTGCAGTAGCTGCACAAAAGTCTTGGCCTATTTTCCAGATGGATGTCAAATCTGCATTTTTGAATGGTCACCTCAAGGAGGAGGTATATGTATCTCAACCACCAGGTTTTGAGGTGCCCAATTCAGAAAATAAAGTTTGCAGGTTGAAGAAAGCTTTGTATGGACTTAAGCAAGCTCCACGGGCTTGGTACCAACGAATAGATCATTTTTTCAAAAATATGGGTTTTGAAAGAAGTACTTCTGATGCTAACTTGTATGTAACGAAAAGGGATAGCAAGCTAGTTGTTGTCATTGTATATGTAGATGATTTGATCATTACAGGAGATCATCAGGAACTCATCAATCAAACTCGGATCAGCTTGGGAACTGAGTTTGAAATGACAGACTTAGGTCTACTCCATTTTTGTCTGGGAATTGAAGTATGGCAAAGGAAGGATGGCATTTTCATCTCACAACAAAAATATTCCAAAGAAATTCTCAAGGCATTTGGAATGATGGACTGCAAACCAACTAGCACACCTATGGAGGTAAATCATAAGCTATCTATGGATGATAACATGCCTGATGTAGATGCTAAGAAGTATAGGAAGCTTGTTGGAAGTCTTATTTTTCTGTGCAACACTAGACCAGACATTTGCTATGCTGTTGGAGTGTTAAACAGGTTTTCCAACAAACCTAAGGAGAGTCACTGGAATGCTGGAATGCGAATTCTAAGGTACATTGCAGGAACCTTGGATTTTGGTATTTTGTATACCACAGGTGATACACTCCAAGGATATTGTGATTCAGATTGGGCTGGAGATTGTGATTCTAGAAAATCAGTTTCTGGATATTGTTTCTCACTTGGTTCAGGAATATTTTCTTGGGTAAGTAGGAAGCAACCAACTCTCGCACTCTCCTCCACTGAAGCAGAGTACAAAGCAGCTTGTTTTGCTTCTTGTGAGGCAGTTTGGTTAAGGAGAATTCTTGCAGATATAGGCTTTCCATCAAATATGCCAATTGTACTCAAGTGTGATAATCAAAGTTGTATGGCTATTGCAAAGAACCCAGTATTTCATGCTTGCACCAAGCACATAGAAGTACAGTACCATTACATTCGTGAGCTAATTGAAGATAAAATTGTGGAGCTAGAATATTGCCCAACAGAGGCAAATTGTGTTGACATATTCACTAAAGCACTTGGAAGAGAGCAGCTCAACAAGCATCTTCAACAGATGGGCATAGGACCGAGACCTACTTGATTTATCATCGGTAAACATTGAGGGGGGGTGTTAGTATATGATCAATGTCTACCCCTCATGATTGTATGCACATTTTGTAAGGCCCCCTTTATGAGGAGAAGCCAAGCGTGCATTACCCAATTGATGGGAATCCCAACTTGAATGTTGGATGAAGGTCATATTGGACCATGTAAGATATTATAAGGAAAGGGAGTTACCAGGGTCCCCAATTGTGGGGTCCGGGGCAGCGGTGAGCAGCCCCGGCTGGGGGGTCCCAGGGGGCCAGCGGGCCCCCTGGTGGGGGTCCGGGGGCAGCGCCCCCGGCGCGACGGTAAAGGGAATATTCCATGGAATATTCCCTGTCGGAGTCAGAAATCATTTATATTTGTTAGGTCGGTTCAACCAGTCTAAGCTGTGTATGGCAATTACGCGGGCGGTGGCCGCCCACGCTCTACCGCCCATGTATAGCCGTCCATGGCAGGCCACCCATGATCCTATATATACATGACTTCTGCACTACCTAAGATACCGAGTTGAGCCAGCATACCTCTACCTTGTATCTCCCTATCTAGAGTTGTCTAGATCACCATTTAAGCTCTACCTTGAGAGCGCACGGGTGGACAACGCCATCATCTTTGTACTTGCTGCTAGTAGAAAATTGTTGAGATTCTCCTATATCTGTTATCTTCTCTGCTATTGCTCCTGTGTTATATTGCGTAACTATTGTCTTACATATAGACCTATGATAATCAACAAAATATCAAGAAGTGGCGTTTTCCAATTAGCTTGTTTAGCTAGTGATATACTACCAAGTTATATTAGTGATTGTAGGGTGAATCTTTACTAAGAACCATTAACGGAAGAAATTTTAATTCGACTGAACATAGCAAAAAAATGCAAAGAAGAAGAGCAACAAATTAGAGAAGAAGCCTAGGCAGAGGCCTTACAACATATCCAACATATGAAATTAAGGAGACAAGGTAGAGATCCACCTAGGCAAGTGAATCAAGAGGCACAAGGTATCACATGGCAATGTGCCACTGAACCAAGAGTGTTACCCCTCACCGCATAGTCGATAGATGTACCTTCATAATCATAGAGGTAGGACAAGGCATGGGTGCAAGGACCATCAAGACCTTAATGGACTACTTGCATGGGCAAGGTGGAACTTCCCATCTCCATTCAAGATGTCCATATGATAGTGAAAGTGCTAGTGTCTCACGATGAGGAGCTTACAAAACCTCTCATTTTGGGTCAAGATTGGATCTACGATCATTTAGTCAACTTGAACCTCAAAAGTGGACTTCTTAAGGTTTGGGTGAACAATCAACGTGTCACATGTGAACTACAAAGTTGCCCACTCATGAAACTAGGAAAGTCACCGATTCCTGGTCCTTCTAGGGTTAATCATGAAGACAAAGATGTTGTTCTTGTCCAAAGATCTATGATGCAAAAGGATGAAACAACCGAAGACATAGTCGGAGGGAACTCCCTTATTTTTCAAAGATATTGATGCGAAGCAAGCGAAAAGAAGCTAGAAGCAGATGGAGGAGACAATCAAATCCCAGAATCAGAATCTAGTACACTCACATTCATACTACATCACTTTACTAACTCACTAACCATCACAGATATTGTTAAAAATAAAGAAGTAAGGTCGTATATATTTTTGCAAAAAGGATTTTTTCTTCAAATGGAAGGAAAATACGAAAATGAAAAATAGTTGGGGGGACGGTGGGGGGTGAGTGGGGGTTTGGGGGGCGGTGGGGGGGTGGGTGGGGGGTTGGGGGGTGGGTGGGGGGCGGTGGGGGGGGGGGTTATGAAAAATATACCCTTAAAAAAACAAAAGAAATCTGTGGGGGCCTTTTTTTGAAATTATCAGAAAATTGGATAAAAATACCAAATAAATCCAAAAAGAATAGAAAAATTTCTAAAAAATTTCCCTATAGGTCTAGGTCAATTTTCTCACTCAAAACCATTGAGAGCTTCCTTTATATGTGCATTTAATTAAGAAAAGGGCATTGAGAAAGATGAAAAAGTGTTAGAAAAGTTTCTAAAAATACCTGAAAAATTCCCAAACCCAAAAATTTCCAAAATTTGTACATATGCAAAGGGCTATGAAAGGGTTCCTAAATTTGCTAAAAACTCAAAGAACAAGCATGAAAGTGGATAAAAACTACTAAAACTTAAGCAAAAATGACATGAGAAGGCTATTGTAATCGAGCAAGATTTCATCTTGATTGTATGCCAGCCCCCAAAAAAAAAATCCTAGCGCCACTTCTTTTCGTCCTTGAGAGTTCACCGCTCGAGATTCACCCTCATTTCATCTTTGTCGGTCGGAAAAAATTCATTCTTCAAATTTGTCCCTCAAAATTCAGCCCTCAAAATTTGTCCCTCAAAATTTGTCCCTCAAATTTTGTCCCTCAAAATTTGTCCCTCAAAATTCAGCCCTCAAAATTTGTCCCTAAAAAATTGTCCCTCAAAATTTGTCCCTCAAAATTCGTCCCTCAAAATTTATCCCTCAAAATTCAGCCCTCAGAATTTGTTCCTCAAAATTTGTCCCTCGAAATTCAGCCCTCAAAAATTGCCCCTCAAAATTCAGCCCTCAAAATTTGTCCCTCAAAATTTATCCCTCAAAATTCAGCCCTCAAAATTTGTCCCTCAAAATTCATCCTTCAAAATTCAGCCTTCAAAATTCATCCTTCAAAATTCGTCCTCAGCGCCAGAATCAAGTCGGCTATCAGATTTGTGGAGATATTGAACGTTCTTAAATGAAGTGTTGATTCATGATAAAAAAAAGTCTCGCATTCAAGGCCATATTCCGAAGTCTTCAGGCACTTTTGAGTCAATTGATTGTCAATACCAGAATTAGACCACTTACCCAAAATTAGCCAGCTCTCCCTCCACTTTTGTCAGATCAGCGCGAACAATGATGGTGTAGTAAATGATGGGATCCGATGGAAGCCACTCTCTTCGCCGCGCATGTGTAGTGAACAGTGATGGTGCCTTAAATGATGGAATCCGGTGGAAGCCACTTTCTTGGCCTGGAGCTCTATTTAAGTAGCAGTTTGCACTAGTTTGAGGAGTACGTACAGACAGATAGTCAAATTGGGTCTTCTTGTGTTACTGTGGTATTACGAGAGTGTTCTCATCAGGCTACTCCTTGATTATTCTCTGCTCACTAGTGCGATTTTGCCCACTGTGGAAGAGGCTTATCTATTGGAGATTATATAGAGTGAGAGCTTCAGCGTTGGGGCATTCGGCATGAAAGTGAGATTGGATATACTGGAATAGTCACTTGTAATTTGGAGTTCGTAGCAATTGTGCTAATGATTCATACTATTGTACACCTTCTCTGTGTTTGTATACCTTCTCTATGTTGAGATGTCCTAGTTCATCTTTGGATTGATTAGACCCTTTGCACTATTAACAGGTTTATCTTTTGTGTACTAATGCAATTTTTTTCAATCTTGGTCAAATTAGCCTTTTCGGCATCTTTGTAACACTCCATCCGTTTTCTCGGTTTATCTTTTCAAGTAGTACCTCACACAATCATTGTATATGGTATACTTCCCTAAGGAGAACCTCCCTTGAGTAGAAGGAGTACTATAAGTATAGACCCGATTACCCCCTCTACAACTATGTACAACCTAGATAAATTTTGCAGGTTCCAGGTGATCCATAAATCTTCAGTTGTGTTGATGATAGGCCTTGAGCCTTGATATGTTGACTAAGAGAAACTCCTCCATAATCTCCAATTGTATTGCACTTCATTTGTTTTTTGTCTTCTTTTTGTGCACACTGATCATTTGATTGGGGTACCCTAAATCTTTCATTAGAATATAATCTCCTCCATACTACATCTTTTGTGTCGTTGTTTCAACAACTTTATAACTTAATCTGCAAAATTTCATTTTACTATTCCAGCTTCTTCATCCCATGGAACCCTCTGTTTTCCAAGACTTGCAGGTACTCCTTCCACATCCTTGTATAACCCTGCACTTACTATCATAGAAATTGACATAACAGATGATATCCATACTAGCATCCATAAAAAGTGGCCATTGACATATGATTTGAAGTATCTTCATCACTGCTGCACTTAAGGGCTTTTCTTTTCTTCTCTCTGCTATGGCGTTTGACTGAGATGGTTTCACTCGAATCAGTAACCTGAGTGATGTCCTCTTTTTCTTCATAGGCTTCCTCTCTACTTGAGTTTGGAAAAATCCCATAGCAGGTAGATGTGTCTTCTGTGTGGAGCCAAGCCAACATGTGTTCTTCTTCATATAAATTTGGTTCTTCAAATAGATCTGCTTCTGGTTTGTCCAACAATTCTTCTTCCATACAAATACCAATTGTCTGCATCATGCTGGTATGTCTCTGATTGTGTGGTCCTTCTTCTAAAAATATCTATCGCAACTCTTTTCCCTCCTGCTTTACCCACATTGTGTCCTTGCTCCAGTCATGTAGCACATTGGCATGCCTTAACCAAGGTCTCCAATTAGCAGGGGGAAACTTCCTTCTACCTGTGGTAGCCTTAAAACAACAAAATCCAAGTTAAAGATGGTACCTTGTATCTTGACTGGGACTCTAGGGACCACTCCCATAGGCTTTACTATGCTTTGGTCTACCAGTGTTACAGTGAAGTTGGCAGGTCTTGAAGGATGTAGTCCAATCTTTTTCATGGTATGTTCAGGCATAAAGTTAATGCTAGAACCACCATCCACAATAACTCCTTGAAACTCATGACCCTTGATAGAGACTGTTAGCCGAGGGCTCTTATAATCTGTGAGGGGTGCTTCCCCTATAATTTTATCTTTATGCATAACAACAACCTTTGCCACTAAACTTGTTGTGGACACCTCATCAATTATTTGCAAGAGTTCTAACCTGAATTTCCCATCCATTTTTATTAAATAAAAAATACTGACCTCCTTTTTCATGGACTTGAGTAGTCTGGAAGCTTCTGATTCCTTAAGAGCATGGGCTCCAATTGACTTATCAAACTCCTCATGAGCCCTGTTGAATGCATGTCCAATGGCATCACTAGTACCTATGAGATTTTCTTTTTGCCTTGTATCTGCACATGTGGTGGCTTTGTCTTCAGATATCTCTTTGTCTTTATTCAATCCATTAATCCTTGATTCTTGACCTATTTCTACTTGAGTCTTCCCATTGCTTCTTGTCTGCACTGTAAAAGATTCAATTTCTTCTAACTGCACCATCCTGGTAGATGGTGATGGCCCATTGACTTGATCTAACATTTCTTCTTTGCGCACAGAAATCATTTGAATGTGGGGCCAAGATGAGGATGCTATTGATATATTTAGGTAGTGATGTGTGTGAACACACTAGGACTGTCGGGGCACTTTTTTCCCTCTTTAGGAGGTTTTTTTCCCCCGGCTTGTATATACGCCTATTGCCCTAATGGACTACTTATCTTTGTACATTCTCTAGTAATACATTCAGTATTGTGTATTGTGCTCCAAGCTTCTTCTTCTTCCTTGTGCTGTTCGCGTGCTTCCGCAGACGTCTAACTCCAACAATTGGTATCAGAGCAGGTCGTCGCTTCATCTAGGGCGCCGTCGACACTCCTCCGGTTGCAGTCTCAGAATCGCACGGAACTTGGTGAGCATACTCAGCGTGTTTTGAGATCTAAGCTCATTTCGGCCTCTGAACGCACTATCGTAGTGCTTGTGCAGGCTATTTTGTCTTTTTGTGCCAAAGGTATATACGAGTTTCTGTTCGCCAGTATAAGCGTCTCAAAGTCTGCTACAGGTCTAGCGGAATTCGTCTCGGCAGTTCTATTCAACTTTTTGAGATACAATCAATTTTTTGCATCAAGGTATTTTAGTCACCGGCCATGGCTGAAAGCAGTGATGTATTCCGTATGTTGGCTATTGAGGATAAGTTGGATGGTACCAACTACCCGTTATGGGCTTATATGATGCGTTATGTGTTGGTTGCAAAAGGATTATGGAACATTGTGTAGGGTGTTGAAAAACGTCCTATCACACCTGCAACTGTTACAACTGCAGGTACTGAAGCTGATGCAGAAGGTGTTGAAGATGATGATATTCTGCATATTCCTGTTCGTGCTGCGGTTTCTGCTGCATCTACTACAGAGCAGATTTGTTGGGATGGCAATGCACATGCATTGATAGCTTTGTCTGTCAAACATGCCATTATTCCTCACATTCGCTCTTGCAGAACAACTAAGGATGCTTGGGATACACTTACCACATTGTACCAAGATAGGAATGAGGCTCGTGTTGCTTACCTCCGAAAACAATTGGAGAGTGAGCACATGAATGAAGGTGATTCTATGGACAATTTCCTAACAAAGATCAAAGACTTGAAGGAACAGTTGATTTCTGCTGATGAGGTTATACCAAATAGCTCACTTGTGCAGACCATTCTAAATGGTCTTCCTGATTCATATCAGAGTTTTGCTTCTATTCTTCGGTTGATGATGAAAGGCAATCCAAATGCCTTATCATTTGAGGAGTTGGTCTCTGTTCTGTTGCAGGAAGATCAGTCCAGGCAAAACAGGTTCATTATGCGAGTTGCAGATCAAGCTTTCCTGGCTAGTCAGAAGGGCAAAGGAAAATGGAGCTCTTCAATTAGTAACCAAAAATCTACTAATTCTGCATATTTGAAGAAGGAAGGTAAAGATGAGAAGAAATCAAAAAGAAAAATTTGTTTTGTAAGTATTGTAAAGGGAATGATCATATCATAAAGAACTGTCCAAAACTCGCTGCTAAAGAGGCAAAGAAGAAAGAGGGTGGAATGGTTGTTTTAGAGGCCTCTACACCAAAAACAGAGTCTGCTAATCTTGTGCAGGAAGAAGAATGTGCGTTTACTACTGTCTGTAGTTTTGACCCATCTTCTCTTGAGCAGTGCATGTCTGCAGTAGACTCAGATGTTTGGTATTTTGATAGTGGGGCGACCAAACATATTACCTCGCAACGTAGTTTCTTCTCTTCACTCGAGCCTTCCCCTATAGGGAATAGTGTTCCATGCACCAACAACTCCTCTTATCCTGTTATGGGAGTTGGTAAGATCATTTTGACTACTGCTGATGGTAGTTCTTTCACTTTGTCAGACCTTATTTGTGCCACGGATCAAGAAGAACCTGTTATCAGTTTCTGCATTAGCCAAGATTGGCTTGGTTGTGAAATTTGTTGATGAAAGATGTACAGTTCATGATTTGTCAAATGGCGATGTGATCATTGCTTCTGGCATTTTATGTCGTGGGTTGTATAAGCTCATAGACTATGAAAGATCTGTAAATGATTTGGCATGTGCAGTAAATGATTCTCAGGCTACATCAAATGCAAAGCTTTGGCATGCACGCTTTGGTCATCTAAATTTTGCTAGTTTGCTACGCCTGCAAAAATATGAAATTGTGTCCTCTTTGCCCAAACTTGAGGCACTTGGAAAACATGTTTGTGAAGGCTGTATTTTGGGCAAAATGCAACGTTCATCCTTTCCAAAAGATGGTTCAGTTCGGGCTACTCAGAAATTGCAGCTTGTACATAGTGATGTCCGTGGTCCTATGCAGACACCTTCTTTTGGGAATTATCTTTACTTTGTGACTTTCATTGATGATTTTTCAAGCATGCATGGATATATCCATTGAAGGCAAAGTTCTAAGTGTTCATGTGCTTCGAACAGTTTTTGGTTTTGGCTGAAAATCTGTCAGCATGTAAAATGGGCACCCTCCGTTCTGATCGAGGGGGGGGGATATATGTCTTCTGATTTTAATGCATTTTTGGCTGAACATGGGATAAAACACTAGTGTACAGTGCCGTATACACCTCAACATAATGGAGTTGCTGAACGAAAGAACATGTCATTCATAGAGATGGTGAGGTGTATGGTCAAGAGTCAGACTTTACCACATAGTTTCTGGCTTGAGGCTGTCATGTGTGCAACATATGTACTGAACATGTGTCCCACTAAAGCGCTGCAGTTTATCACTCCATATGAGGTTTGGCATGACCGCAAGCCATCTGTTGCTCATCTGCGTGTTTTTGGTTGTTTGGCATATGCATTACTGCCTGAACAACATCGCAGAAAATTGGATGATAAAGCAGTAAAATGTATTTTTGTTGGTTATAGTTTTGAAAGTAAAGTATCGTCTGTATCATCCACAAAATAAATGCATTCTGGTTAGCCGTGATGTTGTTTTTGTGGAAGATGCTATTCAACCATTGCTTACATGTATTAAGGAGACATCTGTTAGCTCCAAATATATGTATGATACTTTGCTTACAGGTGGACAGTCTAGAGATGGTCCTAATGAGACAACTTCTCAGCCTTTGCAGGTTTCATGTGATGATGCAGATAATTCCATTTCTGATGCAGATGTAGATGATGCACTTATTGATGAGAGAGCTGATATTGAGCAGGCAAGAACTATGCCAAAATGGCTGGTGCAGACCTTGCGTGACAACAAATTAGATGCACCTCTGTCATATCGTACTCTTTCACGCTCTCATAATGCCTTTTTTGCATCAGATTGCTATGCTATGGCTGCATCTAGTCTCTATGATGAGAATGAGCCTATTTCGTTTGATGAAGCACAAAATTCAGAAAATTGGATGGCTGCTATGCAATCTGAATATGATGCTATAATGAAGAATGGTACTTGGTCTTTATGTGACTTGCCTCCTGGCAAGAAGACCATTGGCACTAAGTGGGTATACAAGCTGAAGCGTAAACCAGATGGTACAGTTGACAGATATAAGGCTAGGCTTGTTGCAAAGGGTTATGCACATGAAAGAGGCATTGATTTTGATGAGACCTTTGCACGTGCATGCTGTATGACTACTGTTCGGAGCATCTGTGCAGTTGTAGCTCATCATGGTTGGAATGTACATCAGTTGGACATTAAAACAGCATTTCTGAATGGTGACTTGCATGAAGAAGTGTCTGTTTTTTCAGCCCTGTGGCTTTGTGCAGAAAGGGCATGAAATCCAGGTGTGTAGGTTAAAGAAGGCATTATATGGTTTAAAGCAAGCACCACGTGCTTGGTATGAGAAGATACATGCCTATCTGGTTGCACATGGTTTTGAGAACAGTCCAACTGTAAGCACCTTATATGTTAAGCATACTAATGATGTGCTTCTGATCATTGTTGTCTATGTTGACGACATGCTGCTCATTGGTCCTATTGAGAAGCATATTGCTGATTTTAAAGCTGATTTGCATGCCTCATTTGAGATGTCTGATTTGGGGCATTTGCATCACTATTTAGGCATTCAGATATGCGAGTTGATGGTGGAATGGCTTTGTGTCAAACAAAATATATTGACACATTATTGGAGCGTTTTGGCCTTGAAGACTGTAAGCCTATTGCCACTCCTATGGAGACATGTTTACGATTGAGTCTTCATGATGCTGGAGATGCATTTGATGCTGTTCTCTATCAGGAGGCTCTTGGATGCTTGATTTACTTATGCATTACTCGGCTAGATATTCAATTTGCTGTCTCATAGATGAATAGGTTTATGCATTGCCCAAGAGTCAAGCATTGGCACGTAGTTAAGCGCATCTTTCGCTATTTGAGTGGTACTCGACTACTTGGGTTGTTTTATCCCAAGGGGGGATCACTACCGCTAGATTTGCATGCTTTTTCTGACTCTGATTGGGCTGGTTGCTATGACACTCGTGTGTCCACTAGTGGCTTTTGCTTCATGCTTGGCAGCTCATGTATATCTTGGTTGAGCAAGAAGCAGCCTACTATGCCAGTTCTAGTTGTGAGGCTGAGTATAGCGCAGCTTTCACAGCGACTGTTGAGTGTGTGTGGCCTAGATGCCTTATGGCTGATTTGGGTGTTGGTCAGATTTCTACCACCACCATCTTCACTGATAGTCAGAGCGCATTGGCAGTTGCGAGGAACCCTGTGTTCCATGCTCGCACTAAGCACATTGAGGTGCATTATCACTATCAGACCTTTTCACGAAGGCTCTGCCTAGGGAGAAGTTTGAAGCTTTCCACAAAATGTTGGGCTTACTTCCTTTTGTGGAGTGATTTCCATATAGCTTGGCACGTCCTTATACATGAGTGCAAACTCCTTGTTCACCGCATCAGTCCCAGGGAGGATTTGTTGATATATTTAGGTAGTGATGCATGTGAACACAATAGGACTACCGGGATACTTTTTTCCCTCTTTAGGAGGTTTTTTTCCCCCGGCTTGTATATATGCCTATTGCCCTAATGGGCTACTTATCTTTGTACATTCTCTAGTAATACATTCAGTATTGTGTGTTGTGCTTCAAGCTTCTTCTTCTTCCTTGTGCTGTTCGCGTGCTTCCACAGACGTCTAACTCCAACAGATGCTTGGTTTTTAGGACAACAATTAGTATAGTGGTCTCTAGCCTCTGGGCAGTTCCTGCAAGGAGGGGCATTTTTTGGTAGAGTGCACCTACTTTGGTAGTGCCCACATTCTCCACATTTGAAACAAATAATTGGCCTCCTTGGCCCATTTCCAAAGTTATCCCTATGTCTAGGATTGTAATTGTTACCTTCATTAGGTGTAGCCGCCATCAAGTTTGCTGGCGGTATGGCTCCTCATTGTGTCCAATATGTTGTTGCAGACATTCCTCTTGATTGACATTCATGGGCCTCATGATCAGCTTTCCTGCAGAGATGGCAAATTACACTTAACAGAGGACATTTTCTTACTATATGACCTTGCTTGCTGCACATGGTACACCATAGCCCACTTTTGATGCCACCCCCTTTGAGTTCCTGCAACTCCTGTTGCAGTTGAGCCAGTTCTTCTACTTGGGCTTCCTCCTCCTTTTGAAGCTTTAATGCCTCAATCTCCCTCCTCAACTGAGTAATAACATTCTCCTCCTGTTTATGGGGCTTATTCCTTTTTAAGCCCTCTAGCTCTTTCCTTAGCTGGATTACTGGATCCTCCATTTCTGTAGAATAGGGTAGTTGAGAAGAACTTGCTCCATATTGTTGCCTTATTTGCTCCAATCGTGTAGCTGTATTGATGAAACTCCTCTATGGAGGCTATTGGCAACACCAATTCCTTGATTTTACATTGTGTGGTCACTGGAAGTGGCTTATCTAACCATTTCTTAATAAAGAAAGCATGTGGATGATTTAGCAACTTAGCCATTAGTGCTTTGGCCCTAGTTACAAACTGTGGAAACTTTTCACCTGGACCCAGTCTCAAGTTTTCTAATTCCTCTATGATGATCTCTGTAGTATTTCAATGCTGGAATTGAGTTTTGAATGCATCTTTCATTAAGTCCCAAGTGGTGAAATAGTTTTCAGCAAACTAGCTGAATCATTTATCTGCTCACCCTTCTAATGTGACAGGGAAGAGTATAAAAAAGGCATCCTCTCTTGCCATCAAGCCTCTTGTTTTGCATAGTGCTAAAAACCTCCTAATATGCTCGTCCGGATCTTCGTGAGCTACGCCTTTGAAAGAACGAAACTTTATATTTAATCTTGAAAGCATGGTTTCCAAATCTACCTCGTTTGCCATGATCTTAACTGATGAGGTTGATGACAGTAGACTGGAGGATCTTCTAACACTCTTCCTTCTTGGTGCCTTGAAGGTGACCCTCAATGTTTGGGACCGGGTTGCGCTCATGAGTTTTTCATAGTCCTTTTAGTAAGAGATAATTGATAAGAATATTTACCTCTTAGCCCAATGAAGTAGTACTGTCGGCACTTGAATAATGCTTCTACACACTGCAATATTTCTTTGCCTATGCTCAAATCTCCTTAGAGTCCCACCAGGCGTGCCAAATTTTTTTGGGGGATTCTTGTACAAAAGGGATTGAGTGTTTGTAGGAGAATGGGAAAGATAAGAAGAAAGATACACACTGGAAGCCTCTGACGATTGATTATAAGAAGACAATTACAATGACGATGCACAATACAATCCAATGCTTCTGTGCAAAATCCCACAGAGCACAACAATCACAAGATACAAAATACCCAAGGATCTTGTTGCTGCCGGCCTTCTCTGCACCAGACCTCCACCTTCTCCAAGCCTGCACTTCTGCACACCTTGCACCAAGCTTCCAATAAGAGGGAGGGATGAATACCTTCTATCGGCACACGCACAACTTCAATGGGACCTTGGATCTTTGGTTGTAAGCTTAGCAGTTCTCTGCACACTGTTGAGAGCAGTATGGGCACCCAAGGACTGACTAGACAAGGAAGCCAGCGGAGAGAGAGTCAGAGCGAGGTGAAGGATTAAGTAGACAAAGCAGTCGACGCAAATCTGGCAGATAGGCCCTTCAAATTTTTCCAAATCAACATCTTTATAACAGTGATTCTTATCACTAACAATCATTGTAAATACTATTTCATATTTTGTAGCTCCATTTTGTGCAAGCCAAGGAGTCCTTGAGCTGAGGAGCCTTAGAAGTACCTACATATCAATTTCGTATTTTTTAGACTCCGTTTTAAGCCCTCAAATTGGCCATGGAACCTAATTTTTAACTAGGCCGGACACTAGGTCTGGACAGGGCCAAAACCTAATCAAAAACTATAAATAGAGCTAGAGAGATCATTTTTGAGCGTTAGCTTGTAATAGTTTTGAACTTGTATGAGCTTTTTGAAAGTAATCTAAGAACATCCAATTGCTTCTCACTCTTTGTCTTACTGTGTGTGTTCGGTTGTGTGTGTATGTGTGTGCATGTTAGTGTGCTTCTCACTCACGCACTTGTGCCTTCACTTGCTCGAGGTCTTCATACCATCCTCACGTCTTCCCGGATGACATTAAAGGAGGTGCTACTCATCACTGAGCTACACACACTTCTTAGTCACTCTTCATGCACACCTTGCACTTCACTTCTCTGCATCGCTCATTGTGTGTCTCTTGCACTTCTCTCCCTTGCCCAGCTTACCACTATGCTCACCTTCCTTAGTCCTCAAGAATAATCCTTGCCTTGATTTGAGTGTCGATTCATGCACGCTCCTAACTGCTAGAGTATCTTGGTGTTCACTTTGATGTCCCAAGATTGTCTCCTAAAGTGGGCAGCCAACGAATCCCTGTTTTGTCCTGTAGTGACTTTGGACTAAAACAAAAAATTTAATTGGGGGCCATACTTTCACTCCTGCGTACACTGCCGCTTCACATACCTTCACCTTTTGCCTTTTAATTTCTCAAATGTGCATCTAAGAGAGGGTTCACCTGAACCTTCCAAATCACTTTAAAAACACTTTTGAACCTTAAGGAATTACAAAAATACCTCTGCAACTTGCAACCAACTTTTTGCAATTATACCCTTTATGAACAATTAATTGTGCACTACCTGTGCACCTTGACACTCGAACTTTGAACACTTTGACTTCACCCATGTTGACTTTGACCTAGAACATGTTGACTCTGACTACTTTGACTTTGACTATTGTTGACTTTGACCAATGTGACTTTGATGGGCTCAACAATCCTAAGGTATTCAATGTTAATGGGGATGAGTGTTGCATGATGACCACATGGTAGCACTAGAACATTCTAGATCATTACTATTTTGGATGCAAGAGGATATAATGAATGGGCAATGTACAATCCCTCTTCAAACTTGACCATTGTGTGTTCAATTCCAAAGGGTTGATCATAGAATGCCATAGAATGCCATAGAATGCCTCAAACCATCTTCACAAATGTGTGTACCTAAGCAGTTGGTTCGGATGTACTCTAATTGAGTCTTATAGGGACCCTCAAAGGTCTCTAAGTATTCTATGTGTGAAATACCTACAGATCTCTCCATGCTAAATGACATTTTTGAATCACTTCTTTTGAGCTCGACATGTATGGGTAGCTACTTAATTACTAATCTCACGACCTAGCTATGTAATTGACACTAGCCTTATATGATCTGATGTGTTTTCTATCCCTTCCTAGGTATTCTACCTAACCTAAGGTTCATATTCTTCAATGGTTTTCCCAATACCCAACTACAACTGCATCGCAAGGTTCTTTTGATAATAACACTTGTTCATTTTACATATTTTTTATGTAGTTTCTTGTCTTACAATATGCATCATCAGGAAATGTTTGATTCTTTTGTTGTACTTTGATGTGTAATCGATTAGATTAAGGTCTTTTGGTTAGGGTTTTCCACAAGTTTCCATTATCTATCCTTGAACTTGATAAATTAGAGTCTTTGAACTTGTTTCATGCCTATCATAAAACCCAGTCAATCAACTTGCTATCCTCACTTAGCCTAGGCTAAGGAATAGATTGAGGGGTTTGAGAATTCTTTCAACCTTGATTCAAAAGCCCTTATTCATGCTCAAATGTCCAGGATGCATGCTACCAAGCTTGCGAGGCACTGATATCTTGCTTAACCCTTCCCAATGGCTCCAAGTATCTGCAAAAATCCCAAAGAATAAGGTCAAAATTGACAAAGCCCTAAACCCTTATTTTCCCTATCTATCGCAATAGGCAGCCCTGTCACTCGGGATGGGTAGAATCTATCGTGAGTGGTTGTCTATCACGATGGAGAGGTCTATCATGATGGATAGAGACCTTTGTCTATCATGTATTTTCGTCGGTTATTGATGTGCATGTATATCAGAAGCACACAAACAAGCACACATAATAGAGTTTTAGGAGAAACGATGCAAAGCGATTGATTTTTCCACAAACTCTAAGCGAGTTGAACTCAATACTAGAGGATAGACTAATAAGCTTCAAAACATTTCCCATTGTGTAGCATTGGGTCAAAGAAACGTCTGTAGATAAAGTAATGAGAAGGATCACATGTTGTACACATTTCTAGTGACATTTCACAAAGCGATACCAAAAGAAAGGATGTAAGCTTCTTATAGATGCTACTCTATAATCGTGATGAGTTGAACTTCAAAATGAAGAGTCTAATCCTCCAAACCATAAGGAGAATTAGATTGGTTTTCATGCAATGACATAGTACTTATTCTAGGATATTGTAATCGCAAAGATAGTGAAGGGACAAATATAGCCTAAAGAATGTGCATATATCAACTTAATCAATGTTGATATGTGCTAATGCATTTCTAGGAACTCTACCTTACTTCATATGTTTACTCTCAACGGGTTTAGAGGTAGAGAAGGCTAGACACGTTATATGCATCTACACGTTTCTAGTAGCAATGTGGGCACACATTAATAATATTCCAATGATTGATCCCCTCAAGCTCCCCAAGTACCAAAAGAATGCGAATATAAAGAATGCGGCATGCCTTTCTAGTACTCTTGCTTGAATATGCATGCGCTCCCTCAGAGTGGCTCCCTTAATACCTCATTTTGAGATGGTGGGGCTCTCTTGGATTTGCTTTCTATATGAGGAACAGGTTGGTTGGTGCAGGTGTCCGTCCTATTTGTATGCCAACAAATTGGTGAGCCAAGGAATTACGTGCCACATGTAAAGCACCAAATTTAGGAGCATGAGGTTTGTGTGGCCTACTATTTTTGTTATCTAATGAGAAGGTACCAGGTGTCACAGCCAACAAACGAGAGCTCCCAATTTGACCCCTTCTTTAGTACACCCTTGTAAAATTGCATTAAATAACACATGCATATAAACTATATTTGTTATTTTTTGTATAACTACTCGTATTTGAACTCTTGAGTCCCGAGCTTTGAACTCATGCATACTCTTGGTCACAAAGTGCCACCTTGCAATGTATTTCCTCATTATCTTCTATTCTTATCGAGGTAAACACCTATATTCTTCTTAAACCTAATTTGATAATGTGAATGTAAGGATCATGAATGGTTATTAGCATCCACGTCTCGTCTAAAGTGAGACTATATCAAAAACACACAAAGAAGCATACCTAATAGAGTTTGAGAGTTTTAGGAGAACATGGAAAGTTCTTGATTTTCAAATTAAAAATAGGTTGAAGGCAATATCAGGGGATAGAATAATAATCTTCAAGATGATTTCCCATTATGTACCAATGGGTCAAAGAAAGTATGTATATAAATTTCTAAGATTATCCATATTGGAAATCAAGTCTCAACCATGCAAAGGGACTCATCCACGAGTTTTAGAATTAGAACAATAAAAAAGGAGGACTCAAATTGGTGGAATCAAGTTAGGAGCTCCACAAAATTCAATAAAATTCAAATTTCATCAGTTACCCACCAAAAAATTCCATTTACACTAATTGTTGGTTGGTTACCTAGATTGTAGGAAAAGAAAAAGTTCTATATAAGTACCATTTCTTCTTCTTTTCTTGAGTTCCATAAGTTTCCCACTTAGTTTAGTGAATTCCTAAACTGCAATCAAGTAGCTCCCTTGCTTTCTTATCTCATTTTCTCATGCTTTTTCCTCTCTATCTAGAGGCATAGTTATGCTATCACAATTCTCTTTGTACCAAATTGTACAACATTGTTTTCTCTCTCATTGTGCTCATTTTTATGGATTTGAAGCTTCACTTTGTCTCTCATAGAGTTCTCCAAAGTGCACCAAAGTTTCAAAGTTACTAAGTGAATTGTGAGAAATTGCAAAGTTTTTTAACCTATATCTCTATACATAGATAAAGAGTGTTGCAAACTAATAGCATGTCTTTCCATGGATGGTTCTTACAGGTAGAACATATGTTTGAATTGATTCAAATCTTTTTGGATAGCTCTTAAGGTCTACTTTAGGCTTGAAAATTTTGATGTTAAGTATTTATACATGTGTAGAGAAGGCTACAAACAAATGAGCATATATAACTATTTGTGGGCCTAGTGGAGGGAAGCCATCTTCCATTGTTGTAGTGGGGTGTTAGATTCTTCCATTATCAGTGGTAGCAAACCATTTTAGAGGCTTGGAGATATCATTGGACATCATATTGAAGACTTGGAGGGATCAAGTCAACTCGTGGAAGCACAATAAGGACTTGCCAAAGCAAGAGGACGTCAAAAGGGGGCTACATCAATTGAGACATCAACTAGTCGAAGGCTAGCAAGGGACAAGTTATAAAAAGATAACATCAACGCCTTCTAAAACATACAAGCACTTAAGGAGAAGCTAGAGGAGTATCTTAGGGCTCATTATAGTTGAGTATAGTGCACAAATAGAGAAATTACAGAAAGGCAACTATCAACCATGGAAATTTAGAGTTAGCAACTACCTTATGGGCAAAGGATTGTGGGGATTAGTGAGTTGCACAAATCCAATGCCTCATGTACACGATACACCATGTGAAGGATACGTCAAGGAACTTAATGAATGGATAGAAAGGGATAGGAGAGTCATATTCATTCCATCCCAACACATGAACAATAGCATGAGACGACATATACAAGACTTGGACACGTCCAAGAAGGTGTGGGAGACCTTGGAGAGATTGTACTCTTCATCAACGAAGAGAACTTGGAGAATGCATACTCTTCATCGACCAAAGCAAGGAAGATTCAACTCAAGAATGAGCTAAATAATCTAAGGAAAGCATCAAGTACTAACATTAATGAGTACATAAGGAGCTTGTCGATGCCCTAGGCTCCATTTGGAGCCAATCAAAGATGAGGATGTTTTCGTGCATACTAGCAATGGCTTGAGATAGGATGAAAGGTGGAAAGCATTCACCACATCAATGTATGTGAGGGATTCTCTACTAGAATTTGATCAATTGGTCACATTGATGATGACTGAGGAGATGAATCAAGGAGGTTCATGATCAAAGGGTATCCAAGCCCAAATTTTCTATGAAGGTAGAGGGAAAGGCTAAGTAGGTGGAAAAAACTCCCAAGGCACGAGAGAGGAAGGTCAAATTCAAGCTCAAGGATCCAAGAAGCCCAAACAAACCTATGGATCAAGAGGAAGAGGAAGAAGCAGAGGAAGAGGAGGAACATCACATGAAAAAGAAGTATCCAATGGAGAATGCTACAATTTTGGAAAATTGGCCATTATGCAAGAGATTTTTGGTCTAGAGGAGGAGGTAATCAAGGATAAAAAAGGAACCAAGGTATTAGTTATGCTAGTACTTCAACAATTCATAAAAACTTTCCTATGATGCACTGTTCAAGTGAAAGAGTCAATTCACATTTACATGGTACATAAATAGTGGTTGTAGCAACCATATAAGTTGCAAAAAAGATGTTTTCCTTGATTTACACTCACCCATCACTGTAGGAAATCTAGAGATAGGGGATGACACTAAGCACAAGATTACACATGTGGAAGATGTTGCATTGAATGGATTTCAAAGCTCCAAGGTGTTGAAGGATGTTGCATGTACCAACCATCACCAAGAACTTAGTTTTATTAGGTCAAACGATTGAAAACGTTTACGAGGTGAGGTGCAATGATCAAGGATGTTTTTTTGAAGACCCCATGCAAGTAGAAAAGCTCATAGCAAAAGGAAAGAAGAAAGGAATACTCTTCACCATGGAGGTAAAGCCATCAACCCCTCACATTGTCTACAATGTCAATTGGAAATAAACAAATTGCAAAGATCGACTTGCATCATAAAAGAATTGGCTACATAAACTTAAAAAGGATGAAGTACATGCAAAGCAAGGTTAGTGGGTGATTTGCCTAATCTTAAATCTTAGAATATGCAACGTTTGTGCCATGCTTGTCAATTAGGGAAACAAAGAAGATTTTCATTCAAGAAGGGAGAAAATGTGAACATTGAAGTGTTGAATCTCATACAAATTGTATGGGGACCTACAAGAGAGCCATCCATTGGAGGTAATAGATATTTTCTCACATTTATAGATGTTCATTCAAGGTTTGCTTCTTATGAATGGAATGAAGACAAAGTTAGAGGTGTTTTACCACTTCAAGAGGTTCGCAAACCTAGTGGAGAAGGAGATAGGGAAATGTACAAAGACCTTCACATTGGATGGAGGGGAAGAGTATTTTTTAGGGGAATTTTTAAATTCCCTACATAACCATGGAATCAATAGGAAGTTCACTTGCAATTGTACACCTTAACAAAATGGGGTGGTAGAGAGGAAGAAAAAATCTATAGCAAAAGTGGCTAGAGCTATGTTAAATGCAATGAATGTTCCTAATTCTTATTGGGCTAAAGCAAATACAATACATACATATACATTATGGATAGGTACTCTCGAGTACATGGATTCACAAATTATGGATCTTGGTGTGCTACGAAATTCAAACTTTCACATCTCAAAGTATTTGGTTGTGTGTTTTATGTTCACATACCTCAAGAATTGAGATAGAATGTAGACCCGAAGGCAAATACGTCTATATTTCTTGGATATTCTTCAAAGAAAAATGCTTTTAGATGTTATAATCCTAGAATCAAAGAGCTTAAGGTATGTAGAGATGTAATATTTGATGCATTTCTACCTTCATATTGTAGCAAAGAAGTGCTACAAGTTGAAGATGCATATAAAGACAAGAAGAAGTTCAAAGAGCAACAACATAGAGATGAGTAGTCCAAAAACTTCAATCACACCATCATATGAGACTATTACATCATCTTGGCAAGAGAGGAAAAGGAATGAAGCTCATTCAATTGAAAGAAGCTAAAAATGAAAAGAAAAGGCAAATATTGAAGACCATTGATGGGTAGACATGGACTCTACAAGTGACGAAGATATGGATATATTAGAAACTCTAAGATGAAAAAACATTTAAACCAATGAGGAGGGTATTCCTACCACCTAATGGTGTTGTAAGGTTATCCAATGGGGTTAAATACACTATTATAAGGTTAACTTATGATTCATTGACTGCAAGACACTATGTCTACATGATTCAAGTTATAACTTGTGAAGAACCTAACTCTTTTGAAGAGGAAAATAAGCACACGGAGTGGAATGAAGCCAAGGAGGATAAATTCAAGGCACTTGAAGAAAGTGATACTTGGTCATTAGTGCCAAAAACCAAGGAAATGAAATTCATTGGTAACAAATGGATGTACAACGTAAAGAAGATGGGAGCAACTCTAGGTATAAAATGAGGTTGGTTGCCAAGTGTTCTTTTCTCAAACCAATGGCATAGACTTTGAGGAAAAAATTAGTCCAGTAGCTAAGATTTCTACGATAAGGAGTTTGATTGCAATTACAACCTCAAAAGGTAGGAAGATGTATCTTTTGGATGTGAAGAATGCTTTCCTAAATGGAGACCTTAAAGAGGTAGCCTTCATGGAGTAGCTCCAAGGCTTTGAAGATGAGAGGATTCCACATCATGTATCTAGTCTTAGGAAGGCTCTTTATGTACTCAAGAAAGCCCCCAGGGCTTGGAACCAAAGACTTGTGGACTACTTCATAAATGGATACAATCAAAGTCATGCAGAGCCATCACTCTTTGTGAAGAAGGAAGGTAGAAAAATTGTTTTTATTTGATTTGATCATTAAGAGGATGATGAAGCCAACATCAAAGACATAAAGAGGAATCTTGGGTGTGATTTTAAAATCTCTTATTTAAGGATTTTAAGGTACTTCCTTGGGATTGAAGTGCTATAAAAAGAAGAAGGTATATACTTGATGCGAAGGAAATACATTCTAGATCTTTTGAAGAAGTTTGGCCTATGTGATTGCAAGCCCGTCTCAAATCCATTGGAAGTAAATATTAAACTAAGTGCTCACATGGATGAAGAAGTGAAGGATGTGACCATGTATAAGTCAATTATTTGTTCTCTCTTGTATGTATGACAAGGCAAGCTATTGCACATGTAGTTGGAGTGTTATCTCAATATTTGGAGGCAGTGAGAGTACATCATCTTGTTGGAGCCAAAAGGTTACTGAGATATCTCAAAGGGTTAGGGAATGAGGGTCTCTATTATCAATTTAATGTTGGATTACAAGTACAAGCTAAGTGTGATGCTGATTGGGCAAGTTCCAAAAATGAAAAGAGGAGCACTAGTGGGTATGTTATCATGCTAGGGAAAAGACCATCTCATGGATGTCAAAGAAACAACCAACAGTGGCGCTCTCCTTGACCAGAGGCTTAGCACGTCTCATGTGATCTTATGTGGCTCAAGAAACTATTTGTTAATCTTGATTTGCACATTAATCAAGTACCTATTTTCTATGACAACATAATTAGCATATGCTTAGCCCAAAATCTAGTGTTCAATGCATGGTCCAAGCACATAGAAGTGCATTACCACTTTATTAGAGAGAAGATCATTTCAAAGGATGTAAAGGTGGAGCATGTGAGTAGAAAGGACCAATATGCAAATATTTTTACCAAAGCTTTGGGTGGAGTTAAACTACAACACTTCAAGACATGCATTGGAATGAATGACATAAGCATTGAGACTTGAGGGGGAGTGTTGAAAATCAAGTCTCAAGGACTCATCCAAGCATTTTGCAAGTGGAACAATAAAAAATGAGGACCCAAATTTTTGGAATCAATTAAGGGGCACCACCAAATTCAATCAAATTCACATCTCATCAATTACCCACCAAAAAGTGCACCTACACTCAATGGTTAGCTATATTGTAAGAAAAGTAAAATCTTTATATGAGCACCATTTCGCCTTTTTCTTGATTCTCATGATTTTTCTCCTCTCTATCTAGAAGTGTAGTTTGGTGTAACATGGAGTATCCATTATTAGTCCTCAGGAAGAGGTGTGAGCCATCTCTTGGATTTATTGAGAAGGATACTCACATGGGTTCCAAGTGGCACTTATATGAGAGACCATGAGATATTATCCTTTGTGGGTAATTAGAGAGAGAGGAGTACTAAAGGCAGCATGCGGCTAGACAGATAGATAGATCTCAATCTCCGTGTGTCGACACCAACCTTTGCACAAAAAACTCCAAAATGGAGGGAGTCACCAAGAGTATGGAACATTGGTATCCGAGCCAACTATCATGTGTATGTGTGTAAGGGAAGACATCCATGAGCAACAGTACTCACACATCGGCTGTGTATGAGAAGGGACATCGAGGAGCTCATGCAACGTGGGAGAAATCACTCTCTCTTCTCCCTCTTCCCTCCCTCTTGGATGGGAGATAAACTCCTCAAAGCTTCCTAAATATACCCAACTTGAGTGCTGAAGACATCCTATGTGGGATTTTCTAGACTTCTTCTCATAGCTCGGTGAAGATATGCTCCAAATGGGACAAGGTAGTAATTAGCTTCAATTTTTGAGTTTTGTTTTTTGAAATTTGGGGGAGTAAAGCAAGCTATGGATCAACAATGTGGGAAAAGCAATGATGAAAACATGTAGTATAGGCTATGCTCTTGGGTTATGGGTCATTAGCATATTCAAAAAAGCTTCAAGTTCTCAGTTTTGAGCTTTGAAAGTCACCATGAAGGTTTGCCTTCCCACATCCTACCCTTGACATACCCGTATTCTACGCACCATAGCTTGTGATACGACATTCAATTTCAGAAATCTTTATTGTGTTACAAAAGCTATACTTCTAAGCTTCACTCTATAACAAATGCTGTTTGATTTGGACAAATTTTGGTCAACCAAAAGCCCTCTGTAGCACTTCAATAGAAACTAGGTAGCCACTTTTGGGCCTAGATTTTTCATCATTTGGCATCCAAATCAACTTTTTTCACTTGGGATAGCTTCACATCTTTCAAGTTTAGGTGCTGGACTACCTATTTTGGACTAGTGAGGATTGGCAAAGTTGAAAAGTGCTTCAGTTTGACTTAGTTTCCCCATTTGGGGCTATTGCTACATGATTTTGGCATCATCTTGTTGGATTTTGGTGATTACAACCTCCTGGGGCCAACTCGACATTTCAAATTTTTGTTTGGGCCTAGTGAGGATTGAAGATCAGCACCTTCACACTTCAAAGGGATTTCACTTTCGCAGCTTCATTTTGTACCAAGGAAGTGCTCTAGTGTCATATTTCTCTTCTTCTTGCATATTTAAAGTTTACTTCCATTCTTTTCACATACTCTAGTTAGTAAACGAGGGGAGTGAAACATGGATTCTTAAGGGAAACAAATAGTAGAACACACTTCTCCATCTAAAGAACAACTAGAGGATCCTGACCTTAGGATGGAAGAGGTAGAACTTGAGTAGGAAGTAGAGAAAACTAGAGGGAAGAGACCCTTAACAAGAAGAGTATACCTATGAAGAATCTTAGATGAGTTTGTTACTCATGAGCAATTCACAGACTTAAAAGAATAGAACCTTAGGCTAGAGAGAGACATAGGTAGCATGACGTCTCTCATTGAGCAGCTTAAGTCTCAAATGATCTCACTTGAGCCACATGTCACCTCTTTCCTAGCTAGAAAGGAAAGAGAAACTCCTACTCTTCCTCTAGAGATGACTATGAAAGATTCTTTTCCTAGTAAGCATAAAGGAGAGAGCTCTAGGGAAGCTCCCCTCTTGAAAGACTTGAAGCCACCTACCTTTATGGGGGATGACCGAGATAGAAATAAGGATGCAATCTACACTTTTTCACAAAAGTGGAATGATTTGCATCAACTAAAGGGCACCCCACCTAAGCACTATGTGCTAGAGGCAAGTCTCTCACTTGGCCCATGTGCTTATAAGTGGTGGACGAGTCTCAAGGAGGCAAACTCTATCCCTATAGATTGGGCTTAGTTTGAAACTCTTTGCCTAAAAGAGTCTCTTACTGAGAATGAGGAGGAGAGGAACTGGGATGAGTGGGATAGGATCACCTAGAGAGGTAGGCCTTTGAAACTTAAGGGCTTAGATGATTTCTAGAAAACTAGAGGGTTTGTTAGAGGCTTAGATAAAGCCATCAAGAGAGAGGTAAGAAGAAATGCACCTAAGACGTTTGAGGAGGCGATCAAGTATGCCCAGATTTATGAGGACCATAACCATCCTCAATAATTGGGAAAAGCAAAATTTTCATTAAAAAACAAAGATCACAAGGACCTAGGTTACCTACAGAGCAGTTTGAGAGGGCCAAAAGAGAGACAATAGTTTAGTATTTTGGCCATAACTTGAGCTATAGATTTTGGATTGATGCGTTTTAAAGTTTTGCACGTAGCTAACATAAAGGCCTACAATTTCCTAGTGGAGCATAGAACCTAGTTTGGACTTTTAGACTGCCAAAAATTCAAAAAAATGCAGATTGATGTAGAAGATGAATCAACAATCACTTGGATAGTAGGTTAGTGGTTTGGCTATAAGTTGAGTTCTACAAATCAGAATGAGATGATTCAACTTGCTACATGTAGCTTGGAATAGCCTCTAAAAAGTTGTAGAAGAAATACATCAAATTCTGAGTGCAAGGTCACCCAAACTACAAAATACATAGCAGGAGTGTTAGGTAAAAGCGAAATTGATAGTACGTAGTTGTTTTGTGCATATCTTGAGCTATGCACCTTCAATTGAGGCGTTCTTTGTATTGTTACCCGAAGAAAGACCTCTTCAAGTTTACTAAAGATCAAAAGTTCAAATTCAGAGGTTATCACCTCTGAAACAACAAAACATAGAGTAGCATATTTTCACCAAAACAACCCTAGTTTCTTTTGGAGTTTCATTTTGGTTTGGAACTTCTTCGAGAGAGATCTTTTGGTGTGAAAGATCTTATTTTTAGAGCTTCAAGGAATTGTACATGTACGATCATTGTTGTAGCTCCTCCATATGAGAGTAGAGCACAATCTTGTGATGTGTTTGGCATGTGAGATGAGATTGTGGTATACTCTTTTGAGGTTTATGTCATCAGAAGTTCGATCATGGATGTATAGTGGCATTGTGGTATATATCTTGCTTATGCCATGTGGTTATGGATTTAGTTACCGGATCCACATAATTCTATGAGAGTTGATTGTGGTCTTGGTTGGTACTTGTATCTTTTTTTTCTTTGTAGGTACATGATCCAGATTGGAGCCTCAATTACACATTCGTTTGTCACCATTATTAGCATTTGGTCATTGATTGATATGTATTTTCCAGTGTGATTCTTGGCATATGTGGATGGTGATTCCCACATGGTTTATTTGGTTCAGAGTCCATTTTACAAAGGAGATGCTGCCAAAATTTTATTGGCTTTTATGCTAGAGGATTACTCTAGTAGATCCTTTATACATGTGTGCTAGCTTTGGATCATTGCTTATGTCCATTCATTTGGACTTAGTCAAAGGTTATTAGTGACAGGTTGAACCATCTTGCAAGATTTATTTTTGAGTGGGAGGTGTATCGCCATTGTATTGGCATATATTGCTATTGATTTTTGGCATGTGTATTTGCCATTATCTTTGATTGGATTAGTGACAGGTGGTGACAAATTACTCATTGTCCTTTTGCTATTGGTCATCTTGTTTGATTGCTCAGTTTACAGGGGATACTCTATCGAATTTTTCTAGGATTCTTTCACATCTTCTTGGTCACTTTGGAGACTTGGTGAGCAAGCTTATGCTCATGGTTTTATGTGCATGCTAGATGCATGGTTATGTGACAAATAGTTCACATGGTTTCTTCTCCAGCGAGATAGTTGTGATGTGAGTATGCATATGGATATGAAGGTATGATCCTATTGAGGATAGATTATTATTTCTAGTCTCTTGTTACATTCTTAGTATCTTGGATTGCCAGCATGGTGTCTTCTCGATTTGATGACACTAACAGATGTGGCATACATTGGTTCGTGTAGGGTTACACATGTATATGCATAGAGATGCGCAGAGGCGAAGTGACATGCCCGACCACATATGGATGGATATGGATGCATTGGCCAACTCCACTATCCGGTTACAGATTTTGGACTCTATATATGAGTCTCTTATGTATGAGGGACGAGTACTGCATTATGGCAGAGACTACATGATATGTATGCGAGTCCATCCACTCATGTGAGACATAGATCACATCGATGACTTAGATGTTGGCATTGTGGTCATGAGGGGCATATTTGTTGAAGTTTCACTCACTAATTACGCATAATGACATGAAGATAAAGGAAGAAGAAACAAAGTGTTCAGAAAACCAAAGCCTTAGTGAAGGGACAAATTCACGATTGTAATATACAGTAGAAACTTCCAGAATTAAAGTCTGTCGAAATCGGATCAAAATGTATATAAGAGAGAGCATAGAACCGGAATGAAGAGTATGTAGAGCAGTAGAGAGAGCGCATATGAGATAGAGAATAGAAGTAAGAATAGAAGACGCGAGAGATCGCGTATGTAGAGATGAATGACTAAACCTGAACAGTAGGGTATTCATCTGAGAGAAATGGTAAGGAGAAACTACTCAATATAGGAGAGTTCTCATGACTATGAGCAAAGTGAGGCCGAGTCAATTTTGTACACATCTTCTCTAATAGAAAACATGTTCATGTGGAAGTTTGAGCGCATTCTTCGTATGTGAAGAAATCTGAGAATTTTCATGTTATGGTGAAACGTTAGTTAACAGTTATAGTTTTTCTCAATAAGTTTTTTTTTTCCGGTACTTCTATGAGCTAGATCTCGAAGTAGAGTGTAAAGTTTTGTATGAGATATAGCTTATCTTGTAGCTATACATCTCAACTATATACTGATCAAAGATTTCGGTGAAATGGACATGTACACACAGTACAACGTCTGACCGGAAAGAGACATCTAGAACTGGTGACGTTTTTCTTTAAACTTCAGATAGAGTTCATTCAGTGAAGGAAGTTCAGGTATCACTTCCTTACTTCATGTATACACATTTGAAGTAACTACAAACAAAATTACAGTTGATTCCGGTAGGATTCTGGTACAATTACGGTAACATTCCAGTGACAGTCAGGTGAAGTTCCGGTGGAATTTTGGTGAGTTCAAACACAGTTTTGGTAAAGTTAAATGACACAAAGATTTTTTAACTGTAAACAAACAGTAGTGTAAAGAGTGAAGTAAATAAGTTCAGAATTGAAGCTTGAAGGAAACGTGAAGCTTTCTGTAAAGTGAATTTTCGATGTTCACTAAATACAGTTATAAGTTCTCAGTTTCAGAAAGTTTGCTAAGGCAATGATGATTATAGAGGTGTTCTAACATCACTCTAGCTTAGTTTCTGTGGTGTAAGTGAATTCCGCAATTAGCGCTGCACCAACAGTGGTATCAGAGCAAGTAAGATCTAAGAAGTGGTATCAGAGCAAGTAAGATCCAAGAAGTGGTATCAGAGCTAAGGTTATCAGTAGTATCAAAGCAGGCTAATACACGTGGTACCAGAGCAGAAAAGGTTTCTCAGAAAAAGAAACGGAGAGAGAATTTGAAGAATTCTCATAAATGAAGTTGAAAGCTGAGGTGATCAACAACAAACGGTGTCAAGGAACGTTTCGAAGTCATTCTTGAAGGTAAAGGTTTACAAAAGGTAAAACCTTTTAACGTTATACTCACCGGAAGTAACAGAAACAAGAAGATCATGGCAGATCATGTCTCAATTGATAAATTGGACAGAGATAATTATCCGGCATGGGTAATGCGCATGGAAGCTTTACTTATGAGTAAAGAATTAATGAAATATGTGACCGGAGAAGAGAAGAAGCCGACTTTCGAAGATGATAGTCAACCGAAGAAAGAAGAATTAGAAGCCTTGAAGCTGTGGCAGAAGAAAGATGCAACGGCAAGAGCATACATCTATAATACAGTTACAGATCATCTACTACCGCACATTAGAGGTCTGGAGAAAGCAGAAGATATATGGAGAGCGTTGGAAGATCACTTCCAAAATACGACGAAAGCTAGAAAGGCTAGCTTATGGTCGGACTTCACAACATTCAAGAAAAAGCAAAGTCAAAGCATTAGTCATTATGTCACTAAGATGAAGGACTTGGCAGATAGTCTTGGATCGATTGGTGAAGATATCGAAGACCACAGGTTAATAGCGCAAGTGCTTACAGGTTTGAGAGGAGATGAAAGGTGGAAACCTTTTGTACTCTCAACTGAACTGTCTTTAAATCATTTTGTACCAGATTTAAATCAGTTGCTTGGACTAATGCTAACGTTTGAGCAAGATTTGAAGACAGATGGAGAAAAAGGACATAGTTCGGCTATGTACGCAAAGAATAAAAAGAAAGGTGATAAAGGTAAAGAAAAAGATGAAGAAGAAGTGACTGCTCAAGAAAATTATGCAAGAGGATGAGGTAATGTCAGAAATAAAAATAGAAGTAATACAAAAGGAAGAGGTAACAAGAAAGCTTGCTGGATCTGTGGATTAAGCAATCGCTTGGCTCATGATTGCTGGCAGAATTCACAAGGATCAAACCAGAATCAGAACAATAATAGCAGAGGCAGAAGCGGAAGATATCAAAGAGGAAGACAAAGCCAAAGAGGTGGATATGGTAGAGGTGGAGCAAGAAGTTGGGGACAAAATCAGTCTCACAATACTACCTACTACAACTATGCAAATGATACGCAGAATGATGATCATACGACATTGATGATGAACTCAATAAGTACATCACAAAATGAAGACCTCAAGGTATTCTATATTGACTCTGTTTGTTCAAATCATTTGTAGGAAATATAGAATTATTATCAGAATTAGAAGGAGGCATTTCAAATCATACAATACAGACAAGTGATAACACAAAACATAATGTAAGGTCAATTGGAAAGGTAAAGTGTAAGAATGGATCTGACCTACTAACAAATGTTTTGTAGGTTCCAACAATTTCTGAAGAATCTGATCAGTGTGGGTCAAATAGTAGAAAAAGGTTTTCAAGTCAGGTTTACAAATGAAGGAGTATTTGTTGAAGATCCAGAGAATGGATACAAACAAATTGTCCATGGTAAAAAGGAAGGTAGACTTTTTACTCTGAAAGTACAAGGGAATGTTGGTCAAGCCTTGATCACACACGGTGATGAGGTATTTACAGAACTAGAACTCTGGCATAAGAGGCTAGGACATTTTAATGAAAAGGGAATCAAAGCTATGGTAGAGAAACAGTCCGTGAGAGGATTACCAAATATGAAGAACCAACATATGATTCACAAGTGTGAAGCCTGTCAGATGGGAAAAGCTCACAGGTTACCATTTCAGAAAAATGGTTACAAACATGATGGTGTGCTAGAGCTCATACATACAGATGTATGGGGACCAACAAAAGAAGGATCTATCAGCGGATCGAGGTATTATGTTCTGTTTATTGATGATGCAACAAGATGGATAACTTTATGTTTTGAAAGAGAAATCAGAAGTGTTTGGAGCTTTCAGACATTTTCACACATGCTGAAAGACTTACAGGACAGAAACTCAAAAGACTAAGGTCTGATGGAGGAGGAGAATATTTTCCTCAAGATTTCAATGATTATCTGTGGAATGCAGGAATCAAAAGAAAATAACTTGCAGGTATACACCGCAACAAAATGGAGTAGCAGAAAGAAGAAGTTTAACTCTAGTTGAATTTACAAGAGGGATGTCCAAACTATCTTTGGGCTGAGGCTGTAAATACAGCAACATATCTGGTAAATAGATTACCATGTACAACTTTAAATGGGATGACCCTTGGGTCATTGCAAAGTGTTTGGATCAATTGCTTATGCTTATGTACCATCACAACTGAGACATAAGCTTGAACCAAAAGCTTAAAAATATGTGTTCATTGGATATGATGAAAAGCAGATGGGTTACAGGTTATGGAGTCCTCTAACCAAACAGTTTACTGTTTCCAGAGATGTGACATTTGATGAAGGAAAGAGCTGGTACACAGATAAAGAGCATAGTGTTGAAACACTTGAAGAAGAGGTAAGAAGAATTGAAAAAGATAAATCACATATGCAGGTGAATGGAGATGAAGATCATATGCAGGCAAGTACATCCAGGATCGGATCAGGCATGAGAAATGAAGATGATTCGAGATTTGATGAAGATGTGTATTCAAATACACATGAAGAGTTTGAACCAAGAAGGTCGAACAGAGTAAGAAAACAACCAACAAGGTATTCCTATGACACTTCTTATTTGACTCAGAAAAACTATGCTTACTTAGCAAAGGGAGATGAAGAACCTCAGAGTTACGGTGAAGCAAAAGGTAAGAAAAATTGGGAAGAAGCGATGAAAGAAGAGTTTAATGCTCTTGAAGAGAACAAGACTTGGGAACTTGTTCCAAAACCAACTGGTAAGAAAGTGATTGGAAACAAATGGGTTTACAAAGTCAAGAAGCTTGCAGATGGAAGGATAGCCAGATACAAAGCTAGACTGGTTGTCAAAGGCTATGCTCAGACATATGGCATAGATTATGATGAGAAATTAGTCCGGTGGCAAAGATGTCAACCATAAGGACATTGATTGCTAACAACATCAAAAGGATGGAAGCTAAGTCAGCTAGATATAAGGAATGCATTTCTGAATGGATATATATCAGATGAGGTTTACATGGAACAACCTGAAGGGTTTCTAAGTTCCAGTTGCCCAAATTATGTTTGATTAAGAAGAGCTCTCTATGGACTGAAACAAGCTCCAAGAGCTTGGAATTACAGACTTGTGAAGTATCTCAATGACCTTGGATACCAAAGCTCAAAAGCTGATGCAAGTCTACTCGTCAAGAAAACAGATGAAGGTACGATCTACATTTGTATTTTATGTAGATGACATAATAATCACAGGAACCTCAGATGAAGGAATCAAAGAGGTAAAGAGACTGCTTGAAAAAGAGTTCAAGATCAGTGATCTAGGAAAGTTATCATACTTTCTTGGAATGGAAGTTACATATACAGACCATGGTGTATATGTTTCACAAGAAAGGTATCTCCTAAACTTACTGAAGAAGTTTAACATAATTCACGATTGTAATATATAGTAGAAACTTCCAGAATTAAAGTCTATCGAAACCGGATCAAAATGTATATAAGAGAGAGCATAGAACCGGAATGAAGAGTATGTAGAGCAGTAGAGAGAGCGCATATGATAGAGAATAGAAGTAAGAATAGAAGACGCCAGAGATCGCGTATGTAGAGATGAATGACTAAACCTGAACAGTAGGGCATTCATTTGAGAGAAATGGTAAGGAGAAACTACTCAAATAGGAGAGTTTTCATGACTATGAGCAAAGTGAGGCCGAGTCAATTTTGTACACGTCTTCTCTAATAGAAAATACATGTTCATGTGGAAGTTTGAGCGCATTCTTGTATGTGAAGAAATATGAGAATTTTCATGTTACGGTGAAAAGTTAGTTAACAGTTAGTTTTTTCTCAATAAGTTTTTTTTTCCGGTACTTCTATGACTAGATCTCGAAGTACAGAGTGTTAGCGGCCGCCGGATTGGGAATATGTAACTGAATCTTGTTCGCACGAGTGAAAAGCTGTTACAAACAGTTTGTAAAAAAGTTATATAAATCAAAGAAAGGATCACCAGACTGTCTGTCTGTGTGACTGAGCGGGTCGTTACTGTAGTGTCTGTTTGCTTAATCTCCAGTATTCTGAGTTCCATGTTGTCTCTTGTCTTGTCTGCCGTCGATATCTGTTTCTGTTTGTTAACTTCATAGTCGTTCGAGAGATCACGAGACTGTCTATCTGAGTGATTGGTTTGTAGCATTTCTGTGTGTTGAGTTGAGTAAATCAGAGTATCTTGGCGACTTTCTGAGTGTTTCGTGTGTATCCGTGTTTCGGCTTATCGGTTGTCTGATGGTATTCATTGCGGTTGTGAGTCTCAACTAGTTCGCGCATCAAGTTGTTTCTTTTCTTGAAATGTTCTGCAAACCTGTGGCTAAGTCTGTGCAATCGTAATAAATCTTCTGGTATCCGTGTTGTGTTAAGTTGTCTGTAGTATCTAGGTTCATATTCCATACGGTAAAGTTAAACTACAGTAAAGATTTCCTGGATTGCATACTGAATCTTCAGTATGGTGTATCTGAAACTAGGATTCTTTGTGTTTCTGGATTGGAAGGAGTGTGGTATCCATTCTGTGAAGGCTGAACGAATACCTTGTTCTGGTATGTTCAATAAGTTATGTGCAGATGCAACATAGCATCTTAGTGTATTCGGTACACGTGGTTGAGCTAAGACCGTGAACTGTAATGTCTAAGTACAACCGATTTTGATAAGTCTCAGCATTAGTATATTGCTGGGTGCGAGTAGTGAGTTTGGGAACTAAGTATAGGGCCTCTGTCTAACAGACCCCTTCCACTCCCAAGAACCCAAGAATCACTTAAACGCACTTCTGACAGTTAGGAGAATAAATAGCGTTTAACACTGGTGCCGTCTGTGGGAAGATGGCAACAGATCAGATTGTTGCAAACCTGTTGTGAAAACGTGACTGTAAATTTTTAATCGACAGTAACAGTACGCGCGATTAGTACAAAAGATGATACATGCGGGTTACTCGATCCGGTGAAACGTATCCAAAGAACCATCAGCCTGGGGTACTTAATTTACTAAGAACGATTCGGGGAGGTAGAAGTACAACTAGGCCTAACCCAGTTGTCAAGAAAGTAAAGAACGTTAGTAGTGATTCCGGTCATATTCCGGTGGAACGTGTTACGCCTCTGGTAAATTCCGGTACTATTTCGGCACAGTCTGTCGAAGATATAGTAACTCCAGAATCTACCAGGACGCAGCCTGAAGTTAGTTTAACAACATTGGATAAAGATTCAAATCTGTTTATGACTAGAAACATTTTAGCCAAGGAAATTAGTGAAGGAGAAAAAACACCTTGTTTTGGCGAAGATTCGACACATTCCGGTGATATTTCGGTAACAATTTGCTGAAAAATCGTAGTTTTTCGGCGACGGTTTACCCTTTCTCGGTGAATCTTCAGCCCAGTCACCGCTATTGGGAGTAAGTTTCCCTACATTCGACATCAAGAAGGAAGGTAGCCTGTTCGAAACAGAGATTCGAAACATATTGAGCAAGATTATCGAACCGGAAAGTGCACAGGCCGCCGATACAGACTCCAATAGTTCAGATATTGAGCCCCGGGATACAGAAGATCGACACAATACAACAACTAAAGCCATGAACGGGCAACAACAACAACAGCAACAACAACAGCAACAACAACAACAACAACAACAACAACAACTATGTCCACCAAGGCCGACTCCAACGGGAGTAACGTACACCAAATTTGGTGGATTCCCAGGAGATGACCGGATGCTCATGTACGCACGTTTGAGATAAGTTACGCAATGCTCAATCATCCACCTGATCTGACGTATAGGACTATTGTTTTCCAATCAACATTGGTCAACGAAGCAGCTAGATGGCTTACAGAATATGATATTAACCATTTCGGCACTTATGAAGCAGTAAGAGATGCCTTTTTGCAGAGATTCAGGCTAAAGAAGAATCCAGCCAAAATTTTTGACTACCTGCAAAACAATAGACAGAAGATAAATCAAACAGTACAGGAATACGCCACGCTATTCAGGACTCATTTGAGGCAATTACCACCAGCACATGCCAACCTATGGATGACGTTATTACTCAATGGTTCATCAATGGCTTGACTCCACAACTTAAACAGATTATGATCATACGCTGTGTAGGAGCTATGACGCTAGATGCAATGATTGCAATGGCTTTGCAGTTGGAAAACAAGGTTGGAGGATTTACAGAAGATCTGGAGTGGTTAAAAGCAAATAGAAATATCGCCGAAGACCCGACCAGACAGATGTACTGCACTACATGCAAGAATTCAGGCCATACTAGTGCCACTTGTGCACTTAATCAGTTGTTTTGTGCTATTTGTAACACTGCCGGACACACCACCGAAAATTGCGCATATAACGCCAAAGTGCAGGGAACAGCAACTGTCAATGCAATTATACAGGAACCAGGGAAGCCAGCCAATCACTATGTACCTCCACAAATGAGAAACAACCAGCAACAAGGATATAGAAATTATAGAGGACAGAGAAATAATAACTACAATACAAAACCCGCTGGCAGGCCGGACCAGCACCAGAAAATCCCAATTTGCCACCACCGCGCTGTCATTTCTGTGGTGAATTTGGTCACATTAGAATTTTGTAAGGATGCAGCTGAGTATGATCAGAGGAAGAAAGAACGTCAAAACCCAATGGCTAATATGATACAAATCACACCAGTAGAAACGCACGCTGCAGTAATTCAGACCCGATCCGATAAAAAACTGCAACCAGCAGCAGAATTATTTGAACCAGGCATACGCGAACAACAAAGGATGTACGATAAAGCTAGTCAATGGACCACTGCAGAACCTCCAGTCTTCCAGATCCTATTCCGGTGACCCAGACTCTGTTAACCAAGGAAGGAACACAACAACAGGATTTTAATTCAACAGCAGGCACATCATCTTCAGCAGGGATCATCTTCAGAATCTGTGGAAAATACAACCCAATCACAAAAGGCTTGGGAAATTTTATCGAAAGCACATCACTCTCCCTCTGGGCCAATTACTTGCACTAGTACAGGGAGTTCGACAACAATCCAACAGTAGTTCAGTCCTGTGACTTCTTGTATTCCAACAACGACAACAGTGCAACCGGAACCTGATTCTACGGTCGATCGTTCAGTTCCTTTAATTACGGTATGGTATAAAAATCATAAAATCACACAGGTACTAATTGATGGAGGATATGGTGTCAACATTGCTACTGCTACACTGTGTAAAAAGTTAGGGTGGACCAACATCAAACCAGTTCAGTTTTTTGTCAGAATGGCCGACCAGTCAAGAGTCAAGACCCCTCGACAATTTGACTAGACCTCGGACTGTCAAACTGCTTTTGATCATCTAAAGGGATTACTAACACAGGTTCCAATCTTACAGCCTCTTGACTGGGATCGCCCATTTCATGTATGTTGATGCTTCAGATATAGCAATAGGAAGCGTTCTAATGCAACAAACCGATAAGTGGTATAGACCAGTGTACTATGCAAGTCGAAGATTAGCCCTTGCCGAAAAAAATTACTCTATAACAGAGAGAGAATGTCTAGGTCTAGTATATTCTGTCAAGAAATTAAGACATTATTTGTTGGGCCGTAGATTTACTTTTCATATAGATCATGCTGCACTTGTCTATCTAGTTTGGCAGCAACATCTAGGTGGTCGATTAGCTCGATGGGTTCTACTATTACAAGAGTCTGACTACAAAGTTATTCATCGGCCAGGCAGTTCACATGCCTTAGCAGATTTTCTGTCTCGCTTAGATTCCGGTGAAGCTCCGGCCGGTATAGATGACACAAACACCGGCAATTTATGTCTCTGAACCAACTAATGATGAAATTACAGACCCACCTATGCCATCTACATATTATGATCAGATCTTAACCTTCCTCACTAATGGATACCTTCCTACTCAAACTTCTCCTGCAATACGAAGGAAAATTTCAATTTTCAGCCGCCGATTTCGGTTGATTGCTGGGGAATTATACTATATAGATCACAGTGGAGTTTTACTTCGTTGTATTCCACCACATGAAGTTAACTCAGTCATTAATTTGGCTCACTCAATTCCTTCTGGTGGCCATTTCGCTGCAGACTTAACACACCGAAAAATTCTGCAAAGTGGTCTCTGGTGGCCTACTATGTACAGGGATGTATCACAGTTTGTCAAACAATGTGATAGTTGTCAGAGATCTGGACAGCCCTGCAACGTCATCATTCCTCTACAACCTATCTTGCCATTAGAGCCTTTTCAGAAGTGGGGTCTAGATTTCATTGGCCCTATTACACCACCAGCAATCCTCAGTAATAATCGTTATATTTTGACATGTACTGATTATGCTACCAGATGGGCAGAAGCCTAGGCTTTATGATTTGCCACAGCTGTTGCAGTAGCTAGTTGTCTACTGAAGGATATCTTTCCACGTTTCGGCTTACCGCTGGAACTTGTTACAGATCAAGGCACTCATTTTGTCAACAATCTAATGAAAGTACTCACACATTCGTTTCAGGTCACACATAAATTTAGTTCACCTTATTATCCTCGTGCAAATGTTTTGGCTGAGAGTACAAACAAAACTCTGTTGAATATGCTTTGAAAACTCATTTTAGAAGCACCGGAAAGATGGGATCAACTGCTACCTGTAGTATTATGGGCATATCGGACTACATACAAGGTAAACAACAGGATTAACCCCTTTCAAACTAGCTTATGGATTAGAAGCAATAGCACCGATGAAGATAGTTATACCAAGTTTACGAGTAGCAATCACTCAAAAACTGCTACCTGAAGAATCACTGTTTCGGTTGGATACACTCAGAGAATTAGACGAGCATCGATGGCACAGTTTTTTGACTATGCAGGAAGTACAGCTAAGACAAGCTTAAACACATGATCGATATCTAAAGACTCGAATTTTTTCGGTGGGACAACTTGTACTCTTTTACAATGCAAAGTTGAATCGCTCTGCTGGCAAATTCAAGTTAAGATGGTTTGGTCCTACCAGATTTCTGAACAAGTGGGCCCAACAAATTTTTGGTTGACTACGTTGACCGGAATTCCTCTCCGAAAGTCATCAACGGTTCGAAGCTACGGTCGTATCAACACACATCTAACCCACACTGAAAAGTTTCACTTAGCTGCGTTTTTTTTTGGTGTTCTCTTTTCTTTATTTTCTTTCTTTTTTGACATGCTAATAAAATAAGTCTGTAAATATCCGTGTTTTGTAAACTAATTAGTCCACAGCTGCCCTGCCCTTGCCAGCTACTCACGCATGAAACACCGGAGTTAAGAATTATCATTTCAATACCGCGGATGATTAGTCATCCTTGATTGCTCTCCACTACAAAGCATCTACTTAACCTTTTCTGTTTCGCCAAAAATAGCTATTGTGTTTGTGTGATTTGTGCTCTGTGTGCTTACCCTGTGCTTTGCATGCTTGTGCTTACTGTCTTTGTGTGCGCCATGGAAGTTTGGCTAACTATGCCGCCTTCCGTGATGGACTCCCTGTGTTGGTGCAAACAAGCCTACACACTTGGCTTTTGTTCTGTGCCTTGAAGACTCAACATAAAGATTGAACATTGGGAGCTTAGCATTTGATTTGAACCTTGAAGGTTTAGCAAGAATTTGGATTAATTGATGAAGACTTCATTTGAAGGAAGATCATAGGAACACATGCCTATGCTTAGTTACCTTTTATCCAATGTAAAAGTCAATATGACTTAA
>MU263121.1:0-49084 GCA_020310875.1 Ceratopteris richardii | reverse complement strand
CCCCCCCCCCCCCCCCCCCCCCCCCCCCCCCCCCCCCCCCCCCCCCCCCCCCCCCCCCCCCCCCCCCCCCCCCCCCCCCCCCCCCCCCCCCCCCCCCCCCCCCCCCCCCCCCCCCCCCCCCCCCCCCCCCCCCCCCCCCCCCCCCCCCCCCCCCCCCCCCCCCCCCCCCCCCCCCCCCCCCCCCCCCCCCCCCCCCAGACTTATATTACAGCTTTTTTTCAGACCGATAGCCACTCGAGGACCTAGTTATGCGGGGTGTCACATTACATAGAGCACAGGAGCTTAGACGACAACGTCGACGACCGAGACCCCCACTCCGGAGAGCCCGTCCACACCAGAGAGAGATTCAGGTGATTCACGCATGCCATGACATGGAGATACGGAGACGACAGCAGCGCACTCCTGTTGATTTGGACGTTCAGAGCATTTAGAGGATTGCCATGATGCCTTACCCACCGATGCATTATATCCTACACCCACTCCAGGCATTTAGAGGGTTGTGATACCATCGAGCCTCCCCTCCCTATGCATATCATATTTGTATCACACACATTGAGCATATAGAGTGCATACCCATAGTAGCCCACACCCTTGATGCCAGTTATTATCCACTCCTTTTATACCTTTTGTTTTTTTTTTGTTTTTTTTTTTTGTACTCACACTTTATTTTCCTTTTGGGATCACAGTGGATTGGATCATACTGATGTATATGTTTTGTCTCATAGGCAGATTTTGGCCTCTAATAGACGTTAAAAAGTCTTTCTTTCTTTCTTTCTTTCTCTCTCTCTCTCTCTCTCTCTCTCTCTCTCTCTCTCTCTCCTCCCCCCCCTCTCAGCTGAGCCTTCATTTCTGCCCAGCGCCTCCATTTTTGAGGCACATACACGTGATCTCTACCCCTCAACACCACATCTCAACCCTTTTCCCATTTGTGCACTTGCATCTCATCATGGTTGTAATGTACATCAGTTGGATATTAAAATTGCATTTCTGAATGGTGACTTGCATGAAGAAGTGTATGTTTTTCAACCCCATGGTTTTGTGCAGAAAGGGCATGCAAACAAAGTGTGCAGGTTGAAAAAGGCATTATATGGTTTTAAGCAAGCACCACGTGCTTGATATGAAAAGATACATGCCTACTTGATTGCACATGGTTTTGAGAACAGTCCAACTAAGAGCACCAGATATGTTAAGCGTGCAAATGATGTGCTTCTGATCATTGTTGTCTATGTCGATGACATGGTGCTCACTGGTCCTAATGAAAAGCATATTGCTGATTTTAAGGCTGATTCGCATGCCTCATTTAAGATGTCATATTTGATGCATTTGCATCATTATTTTGACATTCAGCTTATGCAAGTTGATGGCGGAATAGCTTTGTGTCAAACAAAATATATTGACACATTATTGGAGCTACCTCATACAGCTTTTTCGCATATTCATGTTCCTCAGGTCATGAGCTTTTATGAAAGCTACCGAGAATTCTCCATGGTCAGATCAAGAGATCGTTGATGATTTAGGCTCAAAAAGCTTTCATTAATCTCCCAAAGCTCATCGTTATTTTAGCTTCATTGCCTAGCGTTTTTTCACTTTTTCGTGATTTTTTACCATGGAAGCTCATAAGTCTATATAAGAGAGGCTTGGGGGTCATAGTTGAGAATCAATCTACCTTAAGCAAGTGCTCTAACTCTTGGAGGAATCTTGGAGAAGGTGTTTTTGAGAGCGAACCATGAGTTCTTGCTGATTTTTGTAAGTAGCAAGTTCCAATTTCAGTTCTTCTTCTATTGTTGCTACTGTTCCAAGGCTTTTGCCTAATACTTGAACACAAGGAGGAGATTATCTTGCTATTTAAGTCAATTTCTGATTTAGGGTTTTTGAAACCCTAATTTTTGTACAAATAGTTCTAAACTGTTTCTATTCACTTCAATTGCACATACACACACTCCTTATTCGTCTTAGGCACTTTATGCACAATTTCTTGTATCTAGAACCCTAAATTCAGCCTAGATTCAATTTTGTATTAGCGTACATTCAGTTTCGTATCATTACACACATTGTAATTTGACATTCATATTAGATAGTGTAGGTAAGCATTCAACTTACTATTACACTTTGACAAATTGTGTATTCTCTCTCTATTTTCATCTAATTCTGATTCTTAAGGTGTATATGCCAAGGTTCATGTGTTGGAAGATCCTATAGACCTGTGAATATTATTGTTAGGGCCTACCCCGAATCCATTGGCCATGGCTTCTGTCACAATTTTTTTGCCGATGGATATATTTGCGCCCATCATTTTTAGTTCATTTTTGCATCCGTCGAAAACCCCGATCCTATTGTAGTGTGAGTACTTAGAATTTCATATGTCTCTATTACGTTCAAAAGAGCCTCTTATGAGTTCATACTTATGGGGGTTGTGTGTGTCATAGAGTGTCTGTGTGAGCATGCATTCTTTCTTAATTCTGTACCGACTATCGGCACTGATGACATTAATTGAGATGTCAGAGTATTCAGTCAATGCTATGCATAATGGAGCTGATGACTATGTAGTTTGTGGTTGAGTATGATGAGCTTCTAGTCCCAATTTTTTTTTGGGGTGAATTTGGGGTATGCCTGGATTTACCTTGGTAAATAATTTACTAGTAAGGGCTTGTTTGGATTTTAAGTTAGCGATGTGTGTGAACACTTTGGCATGTATCAGATTCCAGGAATGTTCTCCTGCTCAAACTGGGGTGGCTTTTTACAGAAGTCCTTTCTAAGAAGCTGCTTAAGACTTGTATCACTAACTCTGCCGATTCTCTTGTTAACAATGTGAGGAATCATATTTTATATCTTACTAACTCTGTTATTTGAGGATGTCTAAAAATTAGTCTCTTGGGGATTTGATTTTCTTGTACATCTTTATTTTTTAATCGAAAAAACAAGTGTTTTCAAAAAAGGAAAGAGAAGAAAAACGGGATTGACAAGAGGTAGAGCTTTGAAGGCCATGAAAGGATTATGGTACAGAAAATGTTGTGGGGCTTGGTGTTATTTGATGATACAGCAAGGGTTACAAAGAGAAGTATCGACTGATTATATCTCAAAGTGAGACCTTTCTCAGCATTTGATAATGTTTGTCTCCAGATGCAAATCATGGGAAAGTGAGATCTTTCTCAGAAGACTCTGTTTGCTTGATACAGTGCCTTTCATTAAAACATGGGAAAGTGTAGTCTACCTTCTTTTCTCAACATATTAAATTCCTAAATTTCTTAATACTTGTTTCGTCCATGCAGTGTTGCAACATCAGCTGGCCTTTCTGCAACATTAGTGGCACTAGTACTCATTGGAAGGGCTGCATTTGTGTTTCCACTATCCGCTTTTGCAAACCTGATTAGCCGTGCTCCCGATACCAAAATAAGCATTCGACAACAGGTAAATTTGTGGGCTTAGCTGAAATATGGTTGTTCAGCAATCCAGATTCCTTGTTCACAGTAACATCCAGAAAAATCAATGAAGCATTATAATCTTGAATAAAAATGAGATAAAGAATTGAAAACAAATTTTGTGCAGCTGATTATCTGGTGGGCTGGTCTGATGCGTGGTGCTGTTTCAATAGCATTAGCATACAACAAGGTAAATTCTGTTAGCTTTTGATGATTATTACACGTATCTCAGAGTTTTCCATTTGTTGGTCATGTTATTTCCCTTTCTTGCAGTTCACAGCCATAAGTTCAATAAATGCCACAATGATCACCAGCACTATAATAGTTGTCCTATTCAGTACTGTGGTATGCTCCTCTATCTGCAGTTTCATGGAATATTTGGTCTAGAAATTGTAGAGAGGAATTCTGAGCATTAAATATCATTGGAATGCAGGTATTTGGTTTGCTGACAAAACCACTGGTGTTATGGTTGCTGCCTCCTCATCTGAGGTCAACAGATGATTCTGAGCCATCAAGTCCCAAGGAATCTGATTTTTACCCAGATATTCAGGTCCCTCTATTGGTAAATGGTGAGCCAAACGGTGCTGCACTGATGCAAAATAATGCTTCTAGACAAGTTGGACCAGTTACCAGCCTGAGAATGCTGCTGAGGGCTCGATCCTCTAGTGTGCACCATTTCTGGCGGAGGTTCGACGATGCATACATGCGTCCTGTATTCGGAGGTAGAGGCTTTGTACCAACCATCCATGAAGTTTCTAGTGAAGCAGCATTAGAAGCAGCTCAACATTGAATCAACTGGGCCACTGCTTGCACCATTGGAATACATGTGCCATCTGGAATGTGGATCAGATTGGTTAAGATCCTGCAGGGCATTATGGAGGTACCTCTACTGGAGGATGCAAAGCTCTATCATATATGAGCATAATTTTGTAATCATCAGTCATTTGTATCCATTCTTTTATTCTTTACTGTCCTGCTATGATCATAGATATCCGAGCAATGCCCATGGCTTTGAGCTGGCCACAAGAAAGGAATGTATCATAACCAAAACAATTATATGCAATATTACGAAACAATTTTTTTCATGCAAGATATTGGAAGCCCTGTATCATAGCAATAAGAAAACAAGACTATCTTATGGCCATCATACCTCAGTGGGAAGTCTTTTTAAATAGGTGGCCTAAATTACAAATAAACATACAGGTATGTGTATAGTGTTCAGCACAATTTATGCGCTCATTATTTCTACACCCACCGACTAATCAAGACTGCATGTATTTATCGGACTGTCAACCATCTGTAATGCCTTCTTGAAATGACAATAGCGACCATCTTATATTTGTTTTCTATATGGAATCATCAGTTGGGATTTTTAGCATGGGCTGGACAAACTTTTGGGAGTCTCCCCTAATGTGATCTCAACACTTTCGGGTGACGTACAAAATTCAGTTGTTTCTACGCTGGACATTGTTCCCTTTTGTTGTCTGTCCTACCAAGAAATATTGCATATTCTGATGGCTTTCGAATTCAAATGCATTGGTTCCTCATTTTTCGCAGGAGAAGTTAATTTTTTGAAAATGTTAGGATTGTTAGCTTTCCATGTTACGTGCATCAAAGATACTCTTGCATATCTCCAAGCTTTGTATTGGTGCATCTTGATGCAGACATTTAAGGCATGGTATCGGCAAAGGTGCTGATTTTTGAAGTGATGTCTTAAGAAATTTCTTTTTCAATTTTTAAATAAAAGTAGATTACAAATTTTTTATCAAAGATGATGCTTGTGGTAAAATTTCAAAACTCCTCAAGCTGCCTTGGGCAGTGGGCACTCTACTATTCTTGATAATGTTTTCAAACTGATGTTGTGGATTAGAAGTTCAATGATTCAATCCCCCCCGTCACGAGGAAGGAGATAAGGAAGAGAGCTCACACACACACTCTCACAATCCAAGAGAAGCACACACTCAGATTGAGGCAAGGAAGAATGATCTTCTTCTTATTCTTTTATTATAAAGAAATGAATGTACAAGAATGACCTAAAAACAAGAATACAACAAGTGCCGTATATAAAGATCAGTACATAAGGAAAAACCTAATGTCCGCGAATGAGTGAGCTAGCAAGAAACAAATAAGCCATCACTCTCGGTAGATAAATCTAATAAAGTTCAATGAAGTATCCCTGACATATACCGAGGTGACCACTATACATGTCAGAGAAACAAAAAACTGGTACGTGTCATCCTGGATCATCACATGTTGAGCTTGATATCTCAACACTCCCCCTCAAGCTCAACGCCATATCTTGCAATCCAAGCATCTCCCGAAACTGCTTCTACTTCTCAGCTCCAAGTGCTTTGGTGAAAATATGAACAACTTGCTCATCTGTTCTCACATGAAGAAGATCAATATCACCTGCTAATACCTTCTCTCTGATGAAGTGATAATGTACCTCGATATGCTTTGTTCTAGCATGGAAAACAAGTTTTCGTGCTAACTGTATGCTGCGAAGATTATCACAATAGATAGTGATAGGCTTTTGCACTTCCACACCTAATGTGCAAGTAACATCTCTAGCCATGATGCTTCACATGTTGCCATTGCAACACCTCTATACTCAGCCTCTGTACTTGACAAAGCAACAGTGGGTTGCTTCTTGCTACTCCATGTGACAGTGGCACTCCCAAGTGAGAATAGAAAACCACTAGTAGATCTTCTATCTGGAATGCTACCAGCCCAATTTGAATCGGTGTATCCATAAACCTGCAAATCTACACCAGTCTCATAAAACAATGCATAATCCAAAGTAGCATTCACATAACGTAGAGTGCACCTCAGAGCATCCAAATGTGGCTTCCTGGAACCTGCGTAAATTGACTTTCAAGTCAAACAGTATAACTTGGATCAGGCCTTGTACTTGTGAGATATATAAGTCTTCCCACAATTTTCTTGTACATAGTAGCATTTTCCAATGCTTCACCTGATGTAGTATCCAACTTCAAATTCTGATCTAATGGCATAGAAATTGGCTTACAGTAGCCATACCATACTTTTGTAGCATATTGAAGGCATATTGCCTTTGCGACATCCATATACCTGTTTCTGTATGTATAAACTCAATGCCCAAGAAATAGCGCAAAACATCAAGATCTTTCATGTCAAATTCCTGCATAAGAAGTTGCTTTATCTCTTTGATGCTTCCTTCATTATCACCACCTATAATCAAGTCATTAACATAAATAGCCACAATAGTGATGCCATCATCAGCCTTTATCACTTCATCACAATGGCAAGTACCAGCGTGAGGAGATCCACCTCATAATTGTCAATCCGTGGAGACGTGGGGACTAGTATGAAGACTATGAGCAAGTGATGGCACAAGTGTGTGAGTGAGAAGCACACAAACATGCACACACATACACACATGCGCACACAAAGCAAGAACAAGGAGAGGAACAATGGAGTTCTTTGCATTAGTCAAAAAGTCTTTTACATAAGCTCAAATCACTAACAATCCAACCCCAAAAATGAGCTCTCTAGTTCTTTTTATAGTTTTTTGACTAGCTTTGGCCTTGTCCAGACCAAGTGTCCGGCCTAGTTAAAAATTAGGTCCTGGAGCCTATTTGAGGGCTCAAACAGAGTCTAAAAATTATGAAAATTGGTATGTAGCTAATTCTAATACTCCTCAAGCTCGAGGACTCCTCAACTTGAACAAAATGGAGTCTATTCTACCAAAAACGAGATTTACATTGTTTGTGTAGTGATGAAAATCACTAAAGTTGGAAATAGTTCATGGAAAAAATGATTAGGCCTTGTCACCGGATTGTGCATGACTGCTCCTTTGTGCTGGTATGCTCTTCTTTCTACTTGTATGCCAACACTTCCCCCTTCCTAGCGTCTATCGCCCCTGACAGACCTCTGTTCTATAGGGTGGTCAATATAGTATTGTATAACGTTGGTGGCTAGCTCGTGTTCTCCTATCCGTAATCCTCGTGCTAGATCAGCTTGCAGCGTATCCGAATTTATTGCACTTGGGATGTCTGGTTGCGGAGTCGTATAGTACTCTGAATACATGGTTTGTTCGCATGCAAATAGATGGAGCAGGTGTGTTGGCTTAGGTGCAAACACCTTCGAGTGATACTCCCAAAATCTTGATCGGAACATGTCTTCAAATGTTTGTTTATAGCATGCGGGAAGATACTGATTCGTGCATGCCAAGCATAAGCTACCCGAATGCTGGGGGTGGTGCTCATGTCATACACCAAATCGTAATTTCCATTGGTAAACCCTGGTAGACGTACCTGTGGTGCTGTTGCATTTCTAAAGGTTTTGAGTACTACCTGCATCATATCCAAAATTTTAAGCATCATTTGGGCCGCCACATCTGACATGGGTTTTGAGTCGAGGCATCCAATGTCGAATTGTGGCCATCATGTATGCTATCGATGGTGGTCCCTACGGTGGCACTATGTACGGATAATTGAGTCACTTCTTACATTGAGCATTATTCTGTACCTTTATGTTGAATGCTTTCCATGATCTGCATCGTGGAACGGGGCCGTAGCATGGATTGTGAAGTAGATGTAAAGGCGCATTGTTTCATGTGCGCAACATTTCAAGATATGTCTCAAGAAGTTTCTGTCGCCATGTCGGTTGACGGATTTTGCCTTTCTGCACCTCTGGAGGAAGGTCTTCAGGTTGAAATTGGGTAGTGAAGGAAGGAATCTTACCCGTGACTCTGTATTTCTGCATTATAATCGGCCAGAATAACATAGTAAGGCCTGTATTGGAGTTTTGTTGAGAGGATGAGGCATCTAGATGACAATTTCTTGGAGTAATCAGATTGTAACACAGTTTCTTCTATGACTCTCATGGCCTGATTTTGCACTACTGTGCCCGCTTCATAAGAACTCCCCATTTCTTCCACTTGTCGTAGCCATGGGGTCGTGGTGCTTTAAAAGTATCCTGACCTTCTTCCGTTTGTTGTCCCCTTGGGAAGGGTTGCAGGTCATATTCTTCTTCAAACGTTTGTTCCACTGGAATGGAGACTGTGTCTTCATCTATGTGTGCCTCAGGGGGGGATGATGGTCTTTCGTATTGTAGTAGACGTGCTTGCAATTCTGTGACTTGTTTTTGGAGATCTTGTAGGACCTCCGAGTCCGTGATAAGTGAAGTGGTTGAGACAGTAGCTTGGGAACCCGTTGTCATTTCTTTTTGTCTTTGCTTCAGTTGACCCGGTTCTTCTGATAACTCGTCATGTGCATCGAGTAAAGTAGCATAGTCCTCAAGAATGATTTTGATGCTCTCAGGGATCACGGCTTGAAACTTGGAGGGACTAATGGGTGCCGTGGGTGTGCTTTCGATTGTTGCCTCTTAGTTCTCCTGGTTTTGTTGTTGGAGACGTCTATTTTCCTCATGGGCTGCTGCAAGGTGTCGTTTGAGTAGGGCTATACTGCACTGGAGTTTGGAATTTCTTTCCAATTGTATTTGCAAATGTCTTTCCAACCCTTGGATCGCTTCCTGATCTACGTTTTGAAATTGTGTCTCCAATATGCCGTGAGCCTCTTATAAGGTTTGAAATTGAGTTTGGAGACTGGCTTTGTCCTCTTCCAGTGTATCAAGGCGTTGTTGTAATGCTTTAGAGTGTTCTTATAACCTTTGGTTATGTGCCTGCAACTGATCGTATTCTGTCCTTAACTGTGACATACATGCAATCATGGTGTCAAATGCATTGCCTATGGATAAAGGTGTGGTTTGTACAATGGAAGCACTCCGAGTCTCCTTAGTGTTTGTAAAGTTCTTTGCCTCGAGTAGTGTTTCTCTAATGCACCAACATGTGCTAATTGCAACCATTTCACGTACTCATCCTCTTCCACACAACAAGAGAATATTCCTTGATTCATGTACTTGTACATACTCCCTGCCATGATCTGGTACTTTTGGGCCTTTACTACCTCCCTATCTTGAATGTTGACTACTGGATGTTTAGGCCCATATCTTAGTACTGGCACTAAGGTCTTGGCCCATTGTGGTACAACTTCCAAATTAAACAAGTAAGCATCAGGAAGGTCATCTGATACTCCTTGTGGGGCCTCTCCGGATGTGAGCCTTGATAGATGAACTGCTCTCAAGTGAGTCTTGACCTTCCTCACCACTACCTCAAAGTCATATTTCATTAGTAAGAGGAACCATCTCACTAATCTACCTGTATTGCATGGCTTGTTTACCAAGTAAAGTAAAGCTTGATGATCAGTAAAAAATTTAAACTTATTTGCAAGCAAATAGTGTCTAAACTTTTTAATTGCATATATCATGCCTAACCCTTCTCTCTTAGTAGTGGTATAATTTTGTTCAGCTGCATTTAACTGTCTACTAGCATAGGCAATTAGAAGATCCATATTACCTTCACCCGTAGGTTGTGCAAGTACACACCCAATAGCATAATTGGATGCATCCACATGGACATGGAATGGCTTGTTCCAATTTGGTGTAGTCAAAATTGGTGCTGAACATAAGCGCCGTTTAAGCTCATTGAAAGATTTCTCACATTCATCAGTCCACTCAAAATTGGTCAAAAGTCCGTATAGAGGCTTTGCAATGATCGCATACATGTGTATGAAACGTCGGTAATAACCACAATGCCCCATGAAAGCTTGCACTTCCTTGACATTCCTTGGCCTAGGTAGTTCTTCGATAGCTCTCACCTTCTCTTCGTCAGTGGATATGCCGTTCTTTGACACTATGTGTCCTAGAATCTTGCCTTGTCTGACCATGAAAACACACTTTTCTGGGTTCAAGCAGACTTGATATTCTCTACATTTATCAAAGATTTGTCTGAGTTCAGGTATATGGGTCTGTCTAATGTTGGAATGAGCGCAAAGATCATCAACATAGACTTCCAAATTCTTCCTCAAGAATTCTTTAAATACATGGCACATCAATCTTTGGAAGGTTGTAGGAGCATTGGTAAGCCCAAATGGCATCACCCGAAAAGCAAATATGCCCCACTCTGTGGCAAAAGCCGTCTTATGCTGATCTTCTGGTGCAATGGCTACCTGATTGTAACCAGAGAACTCGTCTAGGAAGTTGTACACTTCCTTACCTGCTACCCTCTCTAATAGATGCTTAGTGATAGGAAGCGAATAACTATATCTGATAGTGGCTGCGTTAACCTTCTTCAAGTTAATGCATATACGTAATTTTCCATTCTTTTTGGGCACCACTACAATGGGGGATACCCATTCAGTGTGCTCGATTTCATAGATAAATCCAGCTCTTCTTTGACCTTGGCAGCATAGTTGTCATTAAGCGATCTATCTCTTCTTTGATCTTGGTAGCATAGTTATCATTGTATGTGTATGGCTTTTGTTTAGAGGGTTTGGCCTCTGAGGTCATGGGGATCGTATGTGAGCATATGTCAGGGTCTACACCTTTCAGGTCCTTGTAACTCCATGCAAACACGTCTCTATATTCTCGTAGTAAGGCTATCAATTCCTGCTCCTCATCCTCACTTAGGTCGTGTCCTATGTATGTGCATCGCTCTTCACCTTCCTCTACAGTCACTATGATTTTGTTTGTAGTTTCTTTGTTATCGTAGGCCTCTCCTATGACGGCTTCACGTTTAGGCATTCTTACCACGACTCTCCTATCTTCAACTTCATACTTCTTGAAATTTTCCGGGACCTCAAACAAAGATTCTTCTTCCTCTAGTATGACTTCTCTCTTCTTCCTCTTCTTGTCTTCGTTCTTAGTGTTCACTTGTCTCATTCATAATTTCTTCGTGTCTCTGTGGGTGAGCTTCTACTTCATAAAAATATTCCTCATCTGATGCAAAGAGTGAGTCCATAATGATTGACTCTAGATCGGAGTCACTTGCATCCTCGAATGCATCAGTGCTAGGTTCACATTCTTCAATAATTGGATCATACATGATTGGCTCTATTGTGAAGACTGAAATGTCATAGCCATCCTCGTCACAGTGGGGTGTCCATTGCTCTTCATTGATAGCTACATCCATAGTTGCTAAGATTTCTGCCCAACCATGAGGCTCAAACGCTTCATCGGGAAATACTACAGGTGCATAGGCTGGGTCTTGAATTGATCTATGAGTTTCCTTCGCACCTACCTCTCTTGTTTTTTCCCTTTTCTCTTCCTCTTTGGCCACTTTACACATCCATAAGTGAGTGTCTTCATGCATCCATGAGGATCCTGATCCTATGGAATGCACTGGCTTTGTATCATCTATGGCTCTATGGATGGGATTCCATTGAATGGGGGGCACGTCTCTGTTAGGCTGCCGGATGGGAATAATGTAATTTTATTTTCCATACTCGCACACACTGAAAGGGCGTAGCGAATAGTTGTACCTTTTTATCCATTAATGAAGGGGCATTACGGTGTTCTCGGGAGAGAGACCGGTTTGCTAGACGGTCTGTCTGGGTGACCGTGCAGAGACACTGTGTTGCAGATTTGCAGATATCTTGAGTACTGTTACTCTGTTCTTGTTGAATTGCAGTAATTCATTATTAACACAATAACGTTGTCTTAACAGTAATAATGTTTGTGGGACGTTGTGGTTGTTAATTCGCGCGATAAGTTTAATGTGGAAGATAATCCTAACCGGAAAAATAGTAACTGTGTAGTGGAAGTTGTTGCCTTGAAGGATAGTTACTGATTAATTGAATTTTAATTTGGGAAAATTAAATAAAGGGCCTCTACACTGTTAGACCCCTATCCATCCCCAAGAACCCGAAACGAGATTAAAAGCGACTTGACCGAAGTGCTTTTAACACTGGCGCCATCTGTGGGAAGATGGAAAGAGATTGGGCATAATCAGTAAGGGAAGAGCAGTACGCAAGGCAAGCGGTGCAGAAGTGATATATGCTGGTTGCTCATTCTGGCGAGTCCTATCCAAAGTATAGGAGAGATCAACATCCCTGGGCAGTTCCAAATTTATTAGGGACACCCTCGGGTGGTAGAAGTGCAGGCCAGTTAAGTCCGGTTGCAGAAGGAGCGGAGCCGGTCAGTAGCGATTTCGGTGCTAGTTTTGTGACACATGATGAGATTTCGGTGAATTCCCGTGTGAATCCGGTGCCTTTTGGAGAAGATATAGTGACTTCTGAGTGTACAGAGACGCAGTGCGGAGTTAGTCTTGTCAGAATTCGGCCATTTTCGGTGATAAAGTTGTGTTACCAAGTGAGATCTTTTCCGGTGAAAGAGTAACCTGGTTCGGTGAAGGTTCAACAAGTTCTGGTGGAAGTTCGGTACCATTTGGTGGGAATTTGAAATTCTTCGGTGACAGTGCGTTGCTCCTTGGTGGACCCTTATTACGTTCACCACTTTTTGGGGCAAGCATACCTAATTTTGATACCAAAGCTGAGGACATGCTATTTGATTTAGAGATAAGTAAGAGATTCAAAGACATTTTTGAACCGGAAAGTAAGCCGGTTGATAATACAGATTCTGAAGGACAAGAGATACCCCCTCAACATACAGATAACAACAATACTACCCACAATAGCACCATGAGTGGTTCACAGCCACAGCAACAAACACCCCCACAGCCACAACCGCAGTTCAAGCAGTAGCAACAACAGCAACCACAACCAATCATTCCACCTCGACCGATTCCAACCGGAGTGACATATACAAAATTCAGTGGATTTTCGGGAGATGACCCCGACGCACATGTTCGCACATTCGAGATTAGTTATGCCGTGTTGAATCATCCACCGGATCCGGCGTACAAGGCCATTGTATTTCAGGCCACATTGGTTAATGAAGCAGCGAGGTGGTTGACTGAATATGATATTAATCATTTCGGTAATTATGATGATGTGAGAGATGCGTTCTTACAGAGGTTTCGTTTGAAGAAGAACCCTGCAGAAATCTTTGACTATTTGCAGAACAATTGACAGAAACCACACCAGAGTGTTCAGGAGTATGTGACATTGTTCAGAACTCATTTGCGACAGTTGCCTCCGGCACACGCCAATCTGCCCGATGATATCATAACACGATGGTTCATTAACGGATTGAATCCACAGTTAAGACAAATCATGATCATTCGCTGTGTGGGCAGAATGACATTGGATGCAGTAATTGCAATGGCCTTACAATTGGAGCACAAAGTTGGAGGTTTTACAGAGGACCTGGAATGGTTGAAAGCAAGTAAGAACGTAGCTGATTATTCGTCCAAACAAGTGTATTGTACTAAGTGTAAAAATCTAGGTCATACCAGTTCTACATGTGCTCTCAACCAGATGTATTGTGCCATCTGTAACACAATAGGACATTCAAAAGAAACCTGTGCATATAATGCAAAGATGCAGGGTAGAGCGACCATAAACGCTATAATACAGGAACCAGGTCAGCCAACAACCCATTATGTCCCGCCACAATTGCGAAAGAACCAACAACAAGGATATAGGAACTATTGAGGTCAGCGTAACAATAATTTCAATCCAAACCGTTGGCAGGTAGGTACATCGGCGGAAGGTACTTCCCTCCACCCCCTCGGTGCCTTTTTTGTGGTGAGGTTGGCCATATTCGTAGATTTTGCAAGGAAGCAGCAGAGTACGACAAAAGGAAGAAGGAACGACAAAATCCGATGACTAATATGGTCTATATTTCCCCAGTTGAGTCACAAGCAGCTGTAGTTCAAACAAGATCAGGTAAACAGTTGCAACCAGCAGCTGAAGTTTTCGAGCCTAGAATTCGTGAGTAGCAGCGGATGTTTGCAAAGGCTAGTCAATGGATAGCTAAGGAGCCGACTGTGTTTCCTGATCCCATTCCAGTAACACAGGTCCCTCTGCCACAGGCAAGATTGAATGAACATAATTCTGCCCCAACAACATTAGAATCACGACCAGAATCGGTGATAACCACAACCCAAACAGATCAGGTATGGGACGTCCTATCGACGGTTTCAATCACACTCCCTTTGGGATAGTTGCTTGCTTTAGTTCCGAGTGTAAGACATCAATTTCAACAGCAGGTTAGTCCCGGATCTTCATGTACTCCGGCGACCGCGACCATACAACTGGAGATGGATTCTACGGTGGATCATTCAGTCCCATTGATCACCGTCTGGTATAAAAACTAGAAGATTACCCAAGTTTTAATTGATGGCGGGTCTGGTGTGAATATTGCAACAACTGCACTCTGCAAGAAATTGGGTTGGACCCAAATTGAACCCGTACAATTTTTTGTGTGAATGGCAGACCAATCCCGAGTCCATCCGGTGGGACTCGTACGTAATATCCCTATTACCTTGCAGGGAACCACATTTAAGCCAACACTCAGGTCCACTAGAATGAAGCTACAAATGGCCGATGGTCACATTGAGAGACCTTTAGGACTACTAGAAGGGATAACTCTCACCACTTGTGTAGAGTTTGAACATACTTTTGCTATATGTGACTTTAGCAAAAATCAAGCCTACGAGATGATTCTAGGAAGACCATTCTTGAGACAATTGCAAGTAGTACAGGATTGGGGAACCAATGCCTTATATTTGCAACACTTAGGTGTCACGAGCAAAGTGAATCTCAAAGATTTCTCTCATAGAGATGTTAAAAGCACTTCGGTCAAGTCGCTTTTAATCTCGTTTCGGGTTCTTGGGGATGGATAGGGGTCTAACAGTGTAGAGGCCCTTTATTTAATTTTCCTAAATTAATATTCAGTTAATCAGTAACTATCCTTCAAGGCAACAACTTCCGCTACATAGTTACTATTTTTTCGGTTACGATTATCTTACACAGTAAACTTATCACGCGAATTAACAACCACAACGTCGCACAAACATTATTAATGTTAAGACAACGTTACTGTGTTAATAATGAATTACTACAATTCATCAAGAAGAGAATAACAGTACTCAAGATATCTACAAATCTACAACATAGTGTCTCCGCACGGTCACCTAGACAGACAGTCTGGCGAACCCGTCTCTCTCCCGAGAACACCGTAATGCCCTTTCATTAATGGATAAAAAGGTACAACTATTCGCCACGCCCTTTCGGTGCGTGCGACTATGGAAAATAAAATTACATTATTCCCATCCGGCGGCCTAACACTGGCACGCACGGTGGACTCGAACCCGCAAAGAAAAATAGAATTAAGGCTCATCAATGATGCCTTGTATGTACAGTGTTTGGGCTAATTTAAATGTGCAGGTGATCTTATGTTTCAGGGAATCCAACATAATCTTCAAAGTTTCTGGCTCCACCAATTGTGCATCTGTTCTGACTGCCGCAATAACTTGACTCATCAGTGCATCGGTCTGCGTCTGCAAAAAGGCTTCTTGTAAATAGAATTCGTTGGCCATGGCCGCATCTCTGCTCAGCCTCATATCAGCAATTTGAGCATTAACTCTGGACAATCTTTTTGCTTGAGCGCCTAACTGCTTTTCTCTGTGTTCCAGCTCCTGAGCTTGATATTGGATGGTTTTGTAATACGCATCCCTTTCTTTCATGATTCCCTCCATCTCCTTCTTTAGCTGAATCGTCCGGAGGGTCTGTGCATCCAAGTCACGACACTTCTGGTGAAGTTCGGCGGACACTATCTTTAATTCCTCAGTGTTTTGCATGGCCAGATCAGCCATTTGCTATTCTTTTTGGGTCACCAACTCAAGATCCGCACGGGTTTCTTCTAATAAATTGCTAAGAGTAACCCGAGCATCTTCTTTATCCTGTACTAACTGCGTTAACTGCTTTATTTCTTCATCACGAGTGGATAAAAGGACATTATGTTCATGTAACTCAACAAGTGCTGCATCGCGTTGGGCAATTAGTGGTCCTGCTCTGCGATCCGGGCTTGAAGTTTTTGAAGTTGAACCTGCAGGGCATGGTTCTCTGCCTTGGCCACATTTGCTTCTTCCTGCAACGAAGCAATGTCCGCTTCCAGCAAGTCTACTTTGCCTTGCAATTCCTGTCGGATAGTCTCGGTTGCGAGCTTCATTTGAAGAGGTAATTGGTGGGAAAAATGTATCAGGAGGCGACCCATAGATTCCAGTTCATTAAACATCGGAGTCGGAGGAGGAAGAGTAGGAAGTGGTTGGGATGAAGAGGCTGAGAACATATGGGGGGAGGGTGGTGGAGAGTAGTCGAGAGAAGAGGATGGAGAAGTGGGTGCGTCAGGAACAACGGGCTCAACGGGGTTAATTGGTGGAGGAAGGGGGATAAGGGTATTCGGCATCAAGATTATTCCAGTTGTATTCTGATTTGTTGCCTCAGCCTTGTCGATCACGGCCTCAGCAATGGCAATCACTTCGGTGATGATTTCAGCAACAATTTCTTTCACAGTTTCCTCATCCTGCTGTTGAGAATCCGCCCGAGAAGAAACTTCTTCGGATTCGTCCAGGTGTGCACCTTGTTCTTGCTGGTTGAGTGGAGAAGAAGGAACTGATGATTTGACATGAAGAGATGTGGCAGTGTCATGAAAGACTTCAGTTTCATGACCGACAGTGGATCCCTGCACCTGACTTTCATAGGGGCTAATGCATCTGCATTTTCGGCAAACTAGTTGAAGTAGATCTTCATTGTCATCATCCTCATCGTCAAGCATTTGAGTAGATTCTTCATGTAACAAGAAGGGAGCGGTGGGAGGAGGTTGCGCGGCTTTTTTGCCCCATCGCTTCCATAGGGAAGTAGTAGCAATTGCAACTCCTGCACTTGAGTACAAAATTGCCTTGATTGTGTAACCGTGATGAGTGATAGGGAGATAGGTGTTTCCTTCTTCTCCTTCGCTCATGTCCCCTATCTTGTCCAAGGGTATTTTTGGCACTGTCTTGTGAGATCCTACCTGAGAACGAGGTTTTGCTATGTCTGGCACTTGCTTGGCTACATGTTTCCACAATTCAGGCTTAACCTTGAGTAGCTCTTCTAAAGTGAGATTGCACTGCACTTTAGTATTCTTCACTACCTCTGTGTTCCTAGGTATGATTGAGTCTTCGTTTTTTATCATGACCGTGGGTGCTCTCATATAAGTAGACTTTGCTTACCATGTGCCTCTGAAATGGGGTAGGTCCTGTAAGGAATTGGACTCGAAGTCCAATCTCTCTTGAGATTGGGCACTCTCCTGCTCTCCATAAATAGAAGGAAGGTCTTTTGGGAATTGATCGTGTGTGTCATCCACAAGTTCAATGGGAGGAGGATCTTCACTCTCTTTAGCCCATTTCTCTTCCTGAATGTCTCACAAGAATTCTGGTGTGTACCGATTCATAGAAGAATAGGTGTCTGGTTCAGTGGAGTTAGGCACATAAGCTTCCTTGGGAGGAATGCTTATTCTATCACTTGCCCTCTCCTTAGGCTGGGAGTTCGCTCCTTTTCCAAACTTTGCAATTATCGTCTCCAATCTATCTAATAGACCATCAAAATGCAATGGTTTTCTAGTGGAGCTAGAGCAATTGAAGAGGCGACTGACCTCAAACATGGATTGAGCCAATTCCACCATCTTGGCACACAACTTGGTTTGTTCAAGCTCTAGGTCAGCTCTAGGGTAACATCTTTCATGATCCGTTACATTTGGCCCTTCCTGGATCCTAGCCTGATATGCTCTAAGCATCATGTCTATGTCCTCGGGAGTGGGATCTGCTAAGACTGATCCTACTCTGGGTGGTGGGTGGGTTACGTGTGGTGGATTAGAAGGTTGAGGAATGGAAGGTGATGGGGATGTTAGTGGAGGTGAGGTGTGAGAGTGCATTTGAGATGTGATTTCTATTATTTTGGCCTTGGTCTCTCGCAGAGTTTCCTCAAGTTCACTCATCTTCTTTGACCATTGTCTTTTCATATGTTCACGAATTTCTCTCCAAGCTCTTGTCCTCTTCTTATTCTGGCTCTCAGTCTCACTAAACTCCGCATTCTTTGCCTGGCCTAAGTCTTGGTTTTGCTTAAGTGCTTGAGCTCTTGTGATGTCTTGCACCGGGGCCGTGGAAGACACACTTCCCGTGGAGTCTACCACTAGCCCAATCACATTGATAGGAGAAATTTTTGGCATATTGTTGGGGTTCTTGGGACACTCGTAACAAGTGCTCCTTCCCACAATCGGGACAAAAGCCTTGAATTGTCAGAGATTGGGTTTGTGTAGGTACAATTAGAGGGCAATCACGAATGAGGTGATCTCCTTGACATCAGAAGCATGGCCCTCTAGGAAATGGAGGTCTTATCTGCCTAGGCTGAGGTCTAGAGTTGGGGTTTGCATACATGACATTCACATATTTTGGCTCCCAACTAGATTCACTCGGCTCTTCATAATAGTATGACTCACTATGCTCCCGTGACTGCATGTATTAAGCCTATGGGCTCTCAATATGGGTAGAGTCAAAACTATGATCACTTGGGTCACTTTCTGAAAGCAATGGTGTTACTGACACTAAGGCTCTATTCAAATTTTCTTCTACCGTGGCATACTTCACTGGGATCACATTGGAGGGGGGAGGGGGTTGCTGCGCTAGGACTGGTTGAGGTCTTTGCTGCGCTTGATAGTGTTGATATATTTAGGTAGTGATGTGTGTGAACACTCTAGGACCGCCGGGGCACTTTTTTCCCTCTTTAGGAGGTTTTTTTCCCCCGGCTATTATATACGCCTATTGCCCTAATGGGCTACTTATCTTTGTACATTCTCTAGTAATACATTCAGTCTTGTGTGTTGTGCTCCAAGCTTCTTCTTCTTCCTTGTGCTGTTCGCGTGCTTCCGCAGATGTCTATCTCCAATAATTGGTATCAGAGCAGGTCGTCACTTCTTCTAGGGCGCCGTCGACACTCCTTCGTTTGCAGTCTCAGATTTGCACGAAATTTGGTGAGCATACTCAGGGTGTTTCCGAGATCAAAACAGCTTCGCTGTGTGGTGCCGAAATCGCGATCTGAGCTCGTTTCGGCCTCCGAACGCACTATCGCAGCGCTTGTGCAGGCTATTTCGTCCTTTTGTGCCAAAGGTATATACCAGTTTCTGTTCGCCAGTTTAAGCATCTCGAAGTCTGCTACAGGTCTAGCAGAACTTGTCTGGGCAGTTCTGTTCAACTTTTTGAGATACAGTCAATTTTCTGCATCAAGGTATTTTAGTCACCGGCCATGGCTGAAAGCAGTGATGTATTCCGTATGTTGGCTGTTGAGGATAAGTTGGATGGTACCAACTACCCATTATGGGCTTATATGATGCGACATGTACTGGTTGCAAAAGGATTGTGGAACATTGTGCAGGGTGTTGAAAGACGTCCTGTTACACCTGTAACAATAGGTACTGCAAACACAGGTGTTGGAGCTGATGAAGATGGTGTCGAAGATGATATTCTGCAGATTCCTGTTGGTGCTGCTGTTTCTGTTGCACCTACTGTAGAGCAGATTCGTTGGGATGGCAGAGATGCCCAGGCACATGCATTGATAGCCTTGTCTGTCAAACGTGCCATTATTCCTCACATTCGCTCTTGCAGAACAGCAAAGGATGCTTGGGATACACTTACCACTTTGTACCAGGCTAGGAATGAGGCTCGTATTGCTTACCTCCGAAAACAGTTGGAGAGTGAGCACATGAATGAAGGTGATTCTATGGACAATTTTCTTACAAAGATCAAAGACCTGAAAGAACAATTGATTTCTGCTGATGAGGTTATACCAGATAGCTCACTTGTGCAGACCGTTCTGAATGGTCTTCCAGATTCATATCAGAGTTTTGCCTCTACTCTTCGGTTGATGATGAAAGGCAATCCGAATGCCTTGTCATTTGAGGAATTAGTCTCTGTTCTGTTGCAGGAAGATCAGTCCAGGCAGAACAGGTCCATTATGCGTGTTGCAGATCAAGCTTTCCTAGCTAGTCAGAAGGGCAAAGGAAAATGGAGCTCTTCTACTAGTAAGCAGAAATCTGCAAATGCTGCACAATCGAAGAACCAGGATAAAGATGAGAAGAAATCAGAAAAGCAGAAATTGTTCTGCAAGTACTGTAAAGGAAATGATCATATTATAAAGAACTATCCAAAATTGGCTGCTAAAGAGGCAAAGAAAAAAGAGGCTGGAATGGTTGTTGCAGAGGCCTCTACACCAAAAACAGAGTCTGCAAATCTTGTGCAGGAAGAAGAATGGGCGTTTACTACTGTCTGCAGTTTTGACCCATCTTCTCATGATCAGTGCATGTCTGCAGTAGACTCAGATGTTTGGTACTTTGACAGTGGGGCGACCAAACATATTACCTCGCAGCGCAGTTTCTTCTCTTCACTCGAGCCTGCCCCTACAGGGAATACTGTCACATGCGCCAATAAATCCTCTTATCCTGTTATGGGAGTTGGTAAGATCATTCTGACTACTGCTGATGGTAGTTCTTTCACTTTGTTAGATGCTTTATTTGTGCCAGGGATCAAAAAGAATCTTTTATCAGTTTCTACATTAGCCAAGATTGGCTTGGTTGTGAAATTTGTTGATGATAGGTGTACAGTCCATGATCTCTCAAATGGCGATGTGATTATTGCTTCTGGCATTTTATGTCATGGGCTGTATAAGCTCATAGACTATGAAAGATCTGTGAATGATTCGGCATGTGTAGTTCATGATTCTCAGGCTATGTCAGATGCAAAGCTTTGGCATACACGCTTTGGTCATCTGAATTTTGCTAGTTTGTTACGCCTGCAGAAATCTGAAATGGTGTCCTCTTTGCCCAAACTTGAGGCACCTGGAAAACATGTTTGCGAAGGCTGTATTTTGGGCAAAATGCAGCGTTCTTCCTTTCCGAAAGATGGTTCAGTTCGGGCTACACAGAAATTGCAGCTTGTACATAGTGATGTCTGTGGTCCTATGCAGACACCCTCTTTTGGAAATTACCTTTACTTCGTGACTTTCATTGATGATTTTTCCAGGCATGCATGGGTATATCCACTCAAAGCAAAGTCCGAAGTGTTCATGTGCTTCAAACAGTTTTTGGTTTTGGCTGAAAATCTGTCAGCATGTAAAATGGGCACCCTCCGTTCTGATCGAGGGGGGGAATATATGTCTTCAGATTTTAATGCATTTCTGGCTGAACGTGGGATAAAACACCAGTGTACAGTGCCATATACACCTCAAGAGAATGGAGTTGCTGAACAAAAGAACAGGTCACTCATGGAGATGGCGAGGTGCATGGTCAAAAGTCAGGCATTACCACATAGTTTCTGGCTTGAGGCTGTCATGTGTGCAACATATGTACTGAACAGGTGTCCCACTAAAGCATTGCAGTCTATCACTCCATATGAGGCTTGGCATGACCGCAAGCCATCTGTTGCTCATCTGCATGTTTTTGGTTGTTTGGCATATGCATTAGTGCCTGAACAACATCGCAGAAAATTGGATGATAAGGCAGTAAAATGTATTTTTGTTGGGTGCAGTTCTGAAAGTAAAGGCTATCGTCTATATCATCCACAGACTAAACGCATTCTGGTTAGCCGTGATGTTGTCTTTGTCGAAGATGCTATTCAGCCATTGCTTTCATGTACTAAGGAGACATTTGTTAGCTCCAAAGACATGTATGATACTTTGATGCCTCTTTTTACAGGTGGACAGGCTAGTGCTGGTCCTAATGAGGCAACTTCGTAGCCTTTGCAGGTTTCATATGATGATGCAGATCATTCCATTTCTGATGCAGATTTACATGATGCACTTGTTGATGAGAGAGCTGATATTGAGCAGGCAAAAACTATGCCAAAATGGCTGGTGCAGACTTTGCGTGACATCAAATTAGATGCACCTTTGTCATATCGTACTCGTTCAGGCTCTCATAGTGCCTCCTTTGCATCTGATTGCTATGCTATGGCTGCATCTAGTCTCTATGATGAGAATGAGCCTGTTTCTTTTGATGAAGCACAAAATTCAGAAAACTAGATGGCTGCTATGCAATCTGAATATGATGCTATAATGAAGAATGGTACATGGTCTTTATGTGACTTGCCTCCTGGCAAGAAGGCCATTGGCACTAAGTGGGTATACAAGCTGAAGCGTAAACCTGATGGTACAGTTGACAGGTATAAGGCTAGGCTTGTTGCAAAGGGTTATGCATAGGAAAGAGGCATTGATTTTGATGAGACCTTTGCACCTACATGCCGTATGACTCCTGTTCGCAGCATTTGTGCACTTGCAGCCCATCATGGTTGGAATGTACATCAGTTGGACATTAAAACAACATTTCTGAATGGTGACTTGCATGAAGAAGTGTATGTTTTTCAGCCCCGTGGCTTTGTGCAGAAAGGGCATGAAAACCAGGTTTGCAGGTTAAAGAAGGCATTATATGGTTTAAAGCAAGCACCACGTGCTTGGTATGAGAAGATACATGCCTATCTGATTGCACATGGTTTTGAGAATAGTCCAACTGAAAGCACCTTATATGTTAAGCGTGCTAATGATGTGCTTCTGATCATTGTTGTCTATGTTGATGACATGCTGCTCATGGTCCTATTGAGACACATATTGCTGATTTTAAGGCTGATTTGCATGCCTCATTTGAGATGTCGGATTTGGGGCATTTGCATCACTATTTGGGCATTCAGTTTATGCATGTTGATGGTGGAATGGCTTTGTGTCAAACGAAATATATTGACACATTATTGCAGCGTTTTGGCCTTGAAGACTGTAAGCCTATTGCCACTCCTATGGAGACAGGTTTATGATTGAGTCTTCATGATGCTTGAGATGCATTTGATGCTGTTCTCTATCAGCAGGCTGTTGGATGCTTGATTTACTTATGCATTACTCGGCCAGATATTCAGTTTGCTGTCTCACAGATGAGCAGGTTTATGCATTGCCCAGGAGTCACGCATTGGAAAGCGGTTAAGCGCATCTTTCGCTACTTGAGTGGTACTCGGCTACTTGGGTTGTTTTATCCCAAGGGGGGATCACTACCGCCAGATTTGCATGCTTTTTCTGACTCAGATTGGGCTGGTTGCTATGACACTCGTGTGTCCACCAGTGGTTTTTGCTTCATGCTTGGTACCTCATGTATATCTTGGTTGAGCAAGAAGCAGCCTACTGTGGCCACTTCCAGTTGTGAGGTTGAGTATAGGGCAGCTTTCACGGCAACTGTTGAGTGTGTGTGGCTCAGACGCCTTATGGCTGATTTGGGTGTTGGCCAGTCTTCTGCCACCACCATCTTCACTGACAGTCAGAGCGCATTGGCAGTTGCGAGGAACCCTGTGTTCCATGCTCGCACTAAGCACATTGAGGTGCATTTCACTATGTCAGGGAGAGGTTCTCTGCTGGGGAGATCAGCTTGGCATATGTGCCCACACAGGAGAACATTGCAGACCTTTTCACGAAGGCTCTGCCTAGGGAGAAGTTTGAAGCTTTCCGCAAAGCTTTGGGCTTACTTCCTTTTGTGGAGTGATTTACACATAGCTTGGCACTTCCTTATACATGAGTGCCAGCTCCTTGTTCACCGCATCACTCCTAGGGGGGATTTGTTAATATATTTAGGTAGTGATGTGTGTGAACACTCTAGGACCGCCGGGGCACTTTTTTCCCTCTTTAGGAGGTTTTTTTCCCCCGGCTTGTATATACGCCTATTGCCCTAATGGGCTACTTATCTTTGTACATTCTCTAGTAATACATTCAGTCTTGTGTGTTGTGCTCCAAGCTTCTTCTTCTTCCTTGTGCTGTTCGCGTGCTTCCGCAGACGTCTATCTCCAACAGATAGGGTGGTTGATAGGGTTGCTGCGGCCCACCATACTGTGGTTGTGGGTACCGATTCTGGTATTTTCTTTGTTGTGGATAAGTCTGAGGGTAATTTTGTCTCAGTGCTTGTTTGTTATATGGGTAGTCTTGTGCAGTGTGGTTGGTGTATCACCTTTCTATGGTGCAGTATTGGATGTTCGGGTTCACTTGGGGTTGAGCCATGATAGGACACACATTAGCCATATGGTCTCCTCCACAGGTGTAGCATCGTTTTCCTACGGCAAATCGGGGAATCTGCTTGCTAGAGATGCCTAATTTCTAGGCTACCTTTTCTGCTAGATCCTCAATTGATGTGGATTGTGAGGAAGTGAGGCTAGTAGAACTTTCTGAATCTTTATAGATCATTGAGAGCTCTAATTCCTCTCCTAGATTATCCTCAATGTCTATGCACATGCGTACATATTCTTCTATGGATCTAGGGTCCTTCAAGTGCACATACATCTCAGTTTGGTACTTAACAATCCGTCTAGAAATAAGGCCACTTGTTTGGCTGGAGTGGGTAACTCTGGAGCAGGGCATCTCTCTAGGTATTGCCTAAACCTTGTTCCTCCGAGCCTCACTGTCTCTTGAGGTGTTTGCTTGAAGTTGTATATCAGGGAGGACGTGTTATGCCTAATACCACTCTTGGAAAACTCAGTGATGAATGCTTCAAGCAGTTGATCCATATTTCTGAACTGACCTTGGTGAAGCGGTTGAAACCAAGTCAAGGTAGTGTTTTTGAGGGTTAGGCCAAAAGCATTGTATTGAGTGAACAAGTCTTCAACTTGCTCAGCTCTCAAAACTTGCCTAAAATCTGCTACATGGTCATATGGATCTCCTCTGCCATCGAAGCAATTCTTCATGGATTTAATCAATTGTAGGCCTTAAGGTTCTAGCATGTTCTCTAGGCCTTGGGAGAGGGAATTTGCCTGCATTTCTTGGATCCCTCTATTCCCTATGTCTCTCCCTGTCCATCCTATCCATCTCAGTCCTCGCTCTTTCTCTCCCCAGTGGGTTAGCAATTCTCACCTTGGGTCTATCTCTACTCCTTCTCTTTGAGTCCCATGAGCTTGAGATGTTGCAGCTCCTTGGTGACTATAAGACACAATGGATCGAGGTTGGGGGAAAACAAATTCACCCTTCCAAGTGTATGCATGTCTTCCATGCTCTGAGACCACAAAGATCCTCTCAGAAGCATCATCTAGATAGGTCACTTTGCCTGAGCTATCAGGATCTTTGAATTCATAGATGGTGAGTGCTCCTACTTCATTAGGCTTCTCACGCTTATACCTCCAAAAAGCCTCATCTGTCTCTCGATTCACGTGCAAATCTATGCTCTTATTGTCCTGGGGAACCAACTCTAGGGTGATTATTCACATCAGAACCAACTTGCCTCGAGGGGTTTTTGGCTCTTTTCCTAAGTTCCCTTGCTCTATGTCACCTATTTCAGGTTTAGAGATTATGCTGCTAAATTCATCCGTCCTTTCAGGTTGGCTCATGACCACATACATAGTTCCTTCTTTATCTATGTAGGAACCATTTTTGAACTTGATTACAGGGTGTTCTAGTCCAATGGGCTGATCCGGGTTTTTAATTAGGACAACAGATCTTCTGAGACCATCCTCATAGATGCGTGCACCTAAGTGGTTGGTCCGGATATACTCCAATTGAGTCTTGTAGGGACCTTCAGGTTTTTCTAGGTATGCCACTCTGGAGCTACCTATGGGTCTCTCCATGCTGTAAGACATCTCCAAGCCACTAGTTTCTGAGTCCAACACGTAGGGGTAATCACTCAACTGCTGGGCCCAAGATCTGGCTCTATGGTTGAAACTAGCCTTGGATGATCTAATACTTTGACGGCCTCTCCCTAGGTGTCTCCTCGATCTAAGGTTCATATGCCTTTCCAATTAATCCCAATGATCCTTGTACAACCATGTTGCTGATTCTTTGATACCAATCACTTGTTCTTTTTAACTTTCCAGTACTTTTTTTCTTGTCTTTAGCTAAGCGTCATCAGGAGCACTTAAGTGTGTCGTACTTGATTTTCTTCGTCCACTTAGTTTAAGTTCTTTTCCTTTAAGTTGTCCCTTGACTGCAATTTATCCTATTCTTGGACTTGAGAAATTAGAGGCTCCTAGAACTTGAGTATTCCTATCATACCCCTAGTCAATCAGGACAACTACTTGCACTTAGCCTAAGCTAAGAATGGACTGAGGGGGTTGAGAGATATTCCAACCTCAAGTCGTTTCTCCTTACTGCACTTTTTTGCTCAAGAAGCGTGTTCCCAAGCTTTTGATTCCTCCAAAAGCTCTCTATGATCCTGTCAACATTCCAAGTTTAGCACAAGCTTTTAATATTAATTGACAAGCAATTTGATACAGACACTTTTAATGACCCTTATTCCCCTTTTTGTATTGCCAAAAAATTTTCTCTAGAGCTCCCTTGATGTACCTACCCCTCAGACTGTCAACTTCAAAATATCCTATCTGAAAATCAACACACTATTCTTACAAAAAATAGTTGAGGGTGTAGAGTATTCAGCACGAGCTTTCCGACAAGCCCTAGAGCTCAAGAAACAAATTTCACATGAAAAGGTTATGACAGTTCAGGTTTAGGGGGTTAAAACAGACAATCAGGACCTTCAGGAGTTTAGTGCATTTTTCTAAGGCCTTTGTAAGTGTATGAGTAATTGAGTATGCAATATGCCCAAAATTTAGCCTAAATTTTCAAAAAAATTTACCCCTTTATTTTTTTCGAAAATGTCTGTCTATCGCGATAGAAGGTGTTTGTCGCGATAGACACTGGCTATTGCGTGGGGCTGTCTGTTGCGATAGACGATGTTTGTCGCAATAGACAGTGTCTATCGTGGTTCTCTTTCTGTCGCAATAGACGGTGTCTGTCGTGATAGACCGAGTCTGTCATCTGTCATGGGGCTGTCTATCGCGATAGACGGGTGTCTATCGCGATAGACGGGTGTCTATCGCGATAGACGAGGTTATCGTCCGTCGTGGTTTGTTCTGTCGCGATAGACGGGTGTCTGTCGCGATAGACTGAGTCTATTGTCCGTCATGGTTTGGTCTATTGCGATAGACGGTGTCTGTCGCGATAGACGGTATCTATCGTGGTTCTCTGTTTGTCATGATAGACGGGGTCTATCGTCTATCGTGGGCTCTGTCTGTCGCGATAGATGGTGTCTATCGCGATAGACGGCCTGTGTCGTGGGGTGCTGTCTATCGTGATATATTGTGTCTGTCACGATAGACGTTGTCTGTCGCGATAGATGGTGTCTGTTAGGATAGACTGAAAAAACGCAAATTTTTTTGAAATTTCTAGGGATTTGAAGTGCCCTAATGGTATAGGTTACCGTGCCAAACATGCATTCAAAAAATACTAAGTTTTTCTGTCTGTCGCGATAGACAGAGGTCGTCATCCCGAGACTTGTGCAGAGTTCTATCGTACCTGTGCAAGCTGCTGGAGATGATGGTACAGCTAGAACCTACAGCAAAAGCTCAAAAAACACACAAAAACTGATAGCACACAAGTTCTCTCTCGCTCTCTCTCACAAGTGAAATGAGGGAAATGAGGTGGGGAGTGGACTATGACCAAAAACTAAAATTTTTTGTGAAGATGGAGATCAGGTGGGAGATGGTGGGATGCTGATGGTGATGCAAAAACAAGAAAAATTGAAGAAAAATAAGGAAAAGAAAGGATATTACCTATGATTCCAATGTCTCAACTCTATGTCTTATCATCACACGCTCGTCCTCGAAGCTCTCTCCCCGACAACGATGCCAAATTTGGCATCACTCTAGCACAATGGCAAGTACCAATGTGAGGAGATCCACCTCATAATTGTCAATCCATGGAGATGTGAGGACTAGTATGAAGCCTATGAGCAAGTGATGGCACAAGTGTGTGAGTGAGAAGCACACAAACATTCACACACATACACACACACGCACACACAAGGCAAGAACATGGAGAGGAATAATGGAGTTCTTTGCATTAGTCAAAAAGTCTTTTACATAAGCTCAAATCACTAACAGTCCAACCCCAAAAATGAGCTCTCTAGCTCTTTTTATAGTTTTTTGACTAGCTTTGGCCTTGTTCAGACCTAGTGTCTGGCCTAGTTAAAAATTAGGTTCTGGAGCCTATTTGAGGCCTCAAACGGAGTCTAAAAAATTATGAAAATTGGTATGTAGCTAATTCTAATATCCTTAAGCTCAAGGACTCCTCAGCTTGAACAAAATGGAGTCTATTCTACCAAAAACGGGATTTACAATGTTTGTGTAATGAAGAAAATCACTAAAGTTGGAAATAGTTCATGGAAAAAATGATTAGGCCTTGTCACCAGATTGTGCATGACTGCTCCTTTGTGCTGGTATGCTCTTCTTTCTACTTGTATGCCAACAACCTTCCTTGCATATAGTGAGTGATCTGCATCACACATAGAAAACCCAATGCTGGTTAAGTAATCAACAATCCTTGCATGCCATGCACGAGGGGCTTGCTTCAGCCCATACAAAGCCTTTTGCAACCCGCAAACATATTTTGGATGCTTTGAATCTTCATATCCTTGTGGCTGGTCCATATATACTTCTTCTTGTAACTCACCATGTAGGAAAGCATTCTTTACATCCATCTGATGCAAAGTCCATCCTTTTGCTGTAGCTAATGCAGCAAGTGTTCTGACAGTAGACATTTTAGCTACAGGGCTGAATGTTTCCTCATAATCAATGCCATATGTCTGTGCATATCCTTTAGCTACCAATCGTGCTTTATACCTGCTTATGCTACCATCAGCATTATGATTTACCTTGTTAACCCATTTGCAGCCTATGGGTTTCTTTCCTTGCAGCAATGGAACCAGTTTCCATGTATCATTTCCATAAAGTGCAACCATCTCCTCACCCATAGCTTTTTTCTAATCTGCAATTCCAATTGCATCTTCAAATTAAAAAGGTTCAGCATCTTGTATTACCTTTGTCATGTAGGCACAATGATGAGCCATATAACTGTCATATGTCAATCGTTGCACTGAATTCTGCATCCTCCCATATCTTCTTGGTTCTGGGTCTCTTCTCCTTGTATCATCTGCATGTGACCTTCTTACTCCTGGAGTCTTCATAGAGGGCAATCCAAGTTCCTCATCAAGACTCTTTTCTGAACCACTTGAATCTCCATCAACATCTTCAAAACTTGCACATGTTTTACTACTAGTAGAAAGCTTTTCTTTACCTTTCTTGGATGTATTTGATGAATTTGCTGGACTGAAATTTCCACGCAATCTTCCACTCTATGGATTTGAGTTGGAACTATTGCTTGGTGATGCATCCGGCCCACTCAAAACTTGAGATTTTGCACTTGATTTTTCAGCATTTTCTTTGTCATTTGGTTCAAGACTCAGTCCTTCTTTGGCATATGCATAGAAGCTTGAAATTTCATCAAATACCACATCTCTGCTCATCTTTACCTGCTGTATGTGTGGGTTATAACATTTATATCCCTTTTCCTCAAAGGAGTATCCAACGAAGACACACTTTTCTGCTTTTGGATCAAGCTTCATCCTCAATTCATCTGGGACATGTACATATGCAATACAACAAAAAACTTTCAGATGTGATAAGTTTGGCTTTTTACCTGTAAACTTCTCTTCAGGTGTAACTTGATGTACAACAGTAGTTGGAGTTCTGTTCATGATGTGTACAACAGTATGTACAACTTTTGCCCAATAACAATGAGGCATATTCTTCTCAGCCATCAAGGCTCTTGCTATTTCTGCAATATGTTTATTTTTGCATTCAGCAATGCCATTCTCTTGTGGTGTGTACCTGCATGAAAACTGACGTCGAATTCCATGATTTTTTAGAAAATTGCTGAACTCATTTGACATGTATTCACCTCCTCCATCAGATCTTAATGTCTGAATGTACTTCCCTGTCTGCTTTTCCACCATAGCTTTAAAATTTTGGAAGTGAGTGAACACCTCGCTCTTGTCTTTCATGAAATATACCCATACTTTATGTGTATGGTCATCAATGAAAATAACATAAAACTTGCAATTGCCCATAGATGTGGTCTTTGCTGGACCCCAAACATTTGTATGTACTACTTCTAGAACATTCTCACTAACATGCTTGTCATGTGGAAATGATGCTCTTAACTGTTTACCAAATTGACATGCTGCACATACTTTTTGCATTTCTGCAACTTTGAAATTTGGTAGTCAATGGACAATCTCCTTTGACTGCATCAATTTCAGCTTTTGCAAGTTTGCATGTGCAATCCGTTTTTGCCTCATCTCTATATCTGCAATAACTCCTGCACCTTTTGCAAACATGGCTGCATTCATTTCATGAATCTTCACATTTAAGGTGAACATCCTACCCACTTTGTTTCTTTTGGCAACCAATCGTCCATCCTGCTTGTACTCTTCTACATATAATCCATCAACATTGAACCTGACTTGTAATCCCTGGTCAACCATTTGTCTTGCAAAAACCAGATTCTTTGTTATATTTGGAACATGCAGCACATCAGCAAAATGTTTTACCTTCTCGTCCTCCACAGACAATGCTATGTTTCCTGTATGCTCAATAGGATGCGATGTATCATTACTTGTTTCAACATATCTAGGAACTGGCATTTTTTGCAAACTACTAAACCATTCTGCATGACTGTTCATGTGATTTGAAGCACCTGAATCAACATACAAGAAATTTTCATTCGATTTTGAAGCACTAGCAGACATTGTATTCATCATGTGATGTTGAACCATGAACAACTTCTCAGAATCATCTGTACTTGTTGATGCATAGTTGTTTTGCTGCCTTTTGTTATTTTGATTCTTCAACCTGCAATCACGTTCAAAGTGTCTAGGTTTACCACAATTCTAGCATCCTTTACTATCATTACCTGAATCATTTCTTTGGAAATTTTTACGACCTCTTTGGCTCCCCCTGCCTCAAAACTGTCCTCTTCCTCCTACATGATTCTGTTGTTGACCCTGGTCTTGGTTACTATTTCCTCTTCCATTTCCAAAACCTCTACCTCTGCCTCTTCCTCTGTCGGAGTAGAATACCTAGTCAGAACTGGGCTTTCCTTGGGAGTTTGAATCCTCACCAAGATTCATTTCTTCAATAATCAACATGGATACCAAATCAACAAAATTCGGAATATTTTCCCTGGTCTGTATAGAAGTTTTGAATTTCTTATATGAAGCTCCTAAACCACGAAGACACACTTCCATCTTATCATCATCATCTACATTCACGCCAATAGATGCAAGTGACTCACATATGCTTTTGATTTTCAGAGTGTAGTCACTTACCGACATGCTCTTTTTCTCCAATGTATGCAGCTCATTCTTGAGTTGCAATTTCCGTGCCTTTGTGTTGGTCTCGGACAATGTGACCAAACTGTTCCAAGCCTCTTTCGGAGTCTTGGCATCCTGTATGTGCCCAATCATGCTATCCTGTATGCTAACACATAGTGAGTACATTACCTTTTGTGCTCCTTGATTCCATTCCTCATATGCTCTTAACTGTTCTGCAGTCTGATTCCTATCTGGTAACTGTAGAGTATTTTTATTCTCTCCTTCGATGTACTTCCAGCAGCCTTTTCCCATCAGGAAATTCGTCATTCTGAATCTCCAAGCATGGAAGTTGTTCTTCTCCAGCTTATCACTCATAACTCACTCATTCCATCTGCACTTGCCATTTCTGCAGCAATTCACAAAACTACAAAACACTACAAGCAACACTTCTGCTTGAACACTGTTGCACTATGAAGTGACAGTTCAATCTCAGAAAAACACAGTTTTTGTGTATCAACAATACACAGAATCGCTTGAAATTTTTGATCTGGAATATATGAGTGTTGCCGAACATGGCCCAAGTTACAATTTCTGAAACTGACCTGGTTTTTCTGTGGGCCCCACCTTGTAGGCTCGAAATGGAGGTCGAGATGGCTTCGAAATGGAGGTCGTTTGTGAATCGCATTTTCTTCACGCCTTGCTGCATACTGTTCACCATCGCCTTCTCCATGAGCTCTCTACAGCCACGCTAGCTCTGATACCATGTCACGAGGACTAGAAATGTTTCAAGATTTTTGTGAAGCTTTAGGCTTATTGCCTAGTGGGGTTGATCTATCACTCCTTGTATGTTTTCACATCATTTGCTCCAGGGAAGTTTGTTACACGTATGTGTTCCTCGAGTAGTCTTGATGTGAAGCTTTTCTATATACATGGACACGTTTTACTCTAGTGTTGACTAGATGGTTTTTCCCCATGTTACCACATACACAATTCACTCGTATGTGATGGTACTTGATACTTAGGGATATTATTCAACTCTTACTTAAGTTTTGATCACGATCAATAGAGAGAACTATTTCAAACATTCGTCTTCTTTGTGTGTCTTTTTGTGTTTGTTCTCCTTGTGTGTGCTTCTCGTGTGTCTCTTGCACTTCTACACACAACCAAGAGGCCTGAGTGGTGCAAATCCTCCTCTCCTAGACCAAGAGGATCATATTGTCAGCCTCATGCTCATAGCTGAGGGTGGGGCCAGTGAGGGAGCCCTAGGCAATCACACCGCAGGTGATGATATGAGAACCCTCCCTTCAGGTAAGAAGACATAGTGCCCGACGCCGAATCGGCTGAGCCAACTGAAAGTCCCAAAGGCAATGTCGATGAGACTCCATGTGAAAGACGCAATCCGTGCAATCTGGATCCCTGCACCCATAGTTCAACCAAGTGCCCATAACAATGCTCCTATGGGCTACCAACCAGTGGAAGAGTAACTCGAGGCGACTACTAATCACCCCAAATCCGATGCCAGAAGGACATGAGGAAATCCTCCATGAGTCCACTATGCCGCTAGTGCTCAACTGGAGCAAGAGTGAGTAGATAGTGTGACTGAATGATCTATCGCCCAAGTCGAGCAGAGAACTAAAAGAATGGAATAGTGCGAGCCTCCAAAGGGGAGAAAGGATCGTGCCATGGCTACTCCCCTGCATCCTAGTTGAAGCGAAAATGGCCAAGGCCCCTAGGCCCAAAGGCGCCAACCAGAGTAGGATTGAATCTCTACTTGATCAGGATCAATGCCAATATGTGCTACGAGTGCCAACCACCCAGACCCGCAGAAAGAGGCACTCTATAGTGAGCTCAGGCTCACAAGGGGAACTGATGATCCATCCCTCCTCTCCAATCTCCAATAAGAGGGTCCCATCTAGAGTAATGTCCCTCACACCTATCAGGACCTCAATCTGGGTGAAGGCCCCCTGCCAAGTCGCTTGATGCATCAAATCAACCCACAGACCTGAGTCTCGCAGAAACGTAGCCTCAACATCCCTAATCATCTTGGATGCACTCTGCATCCTCATATATCTCTCTCTTGTTGTCGCTCCTCAGTGAGGCTCCTAAAGTTGATCCTATTGACAATGCTATGCCCAAGATCTCTGGTAAACTACTCCAGAAAACATGTGTTGAAAAGAATGTAAAAAATTATTATTAGCTCATTACATAGTACTTGAGGAGATCTTTCATTGGCTATTTAATACTTTGTCATCAGAAGTCCAGAAATGCAAGAAAACCTAATCCTAATTTTCTCTTAAAAGGTTTTTTTTTGCATATTCTTAATCCTCATATTATGTAAATTAAGGAAAGCTAACTCTCTTACTCATTAGATGACTAGATTGATAGATCATTAGAGTTTTTGGTGCGAAAAGCAGTTTTCAATAATAAAAAGTTGATAGCTTTTTTAATGTTATCACAAGCTTTTCTTCAAATTTTTGCCAAAGCTAGTAAAGCCTATAAAAGAAGGGCTTGGGGTCACATTGAGCATCATGTAAGCTTACTCAAGAGTTGTTCAATTTATCTACAACTTGGAGAAGTTAGACCAAAGTTTTGGCATAGATTTAGAGGAGATTTTGGCCACTTCCCTATATTGACACTCAGAGGAATATTGGACACGTGCCGGTTTCTAAGAGATAACCATGCTGATTGACATAGACCATTCACCAGTGCTACTGTTCCATACTGGTTCAGGAAATACTGAGAATTGAATTGCTTTATATTCCTTGGCAAGCAACATCGGGAAACTATACAAGCTGAGTTTCACATATTCTCTTTAGCTCACCATATGCAGGAGTCTTCTCCTCTAGAACTACCCTTTGCAGATATCTCCTTGGATGTTCTGGTACATGAAGTAGTTAAGCATCACTCAAGTTGTGGACCTTCAAGCTCTTCATTCCTACCATGGTAAGAGAAAACCATAGTTGTAGATGCCATGTTCATGCCAAATGCTTGTCATCTGCCAGATAAGGCAGCAATAATCTCACTGCTGGCCGAGACACACTTCTATCCAAATTACTAAATGCCCAGTAATCAACAGCTCTACCTTCAACGAAGCATGACTCATTCATGTTTCATAAGCCAAACCTAGGAACAAGCTTTCTCCCGCTTTTCTTTCTCCTCTTTTTTTTTTTTTTTTTTTTTTTTTTTTTTGAGGAACAGGATATCACAAAACAAGAACACAAAAGTTAGTATCAATAGAAATATTTGACATATGTCACTGTGCTCTTGTGCGTGGGATTCTCAAGTGTGTCTATGCACGGCCGTGTAATGTGGCCCTATATTAATGCATACTTTGGAAATGCATGACCTGAATGGTGCAAAAGACAGGGTTGTGCAAGGAGCACATGGTTGTTGCTCGGTCGAGGCTTTCGGTGTTATTTGTGGAGGTTGATGCCGACCTTGGTGGAGGTATCCATTGAGTCGCGAACTGATGTAATCCTCCTTATTGGAGTCCATTTTAGAACATCATTTGGCACTGTAGAGGTCACTTCAGGCGTCTTTCTCTTTGGATGCTTGCTGAACTGTGGTATCCAGTGTGGTTGACGCTTTGGTTCAGTGGAGGCTACTTGCACTTTTGGCTTCCAAACCCATATCCTTTTTGCATGTCTTCCTACTAATGTTGAAGAGCTGATTTGATCTTCCTTTGGTCTCTGTACGTGGTGCTTACCCTTTTCTCTTCGTGGCTTCTTTGTTGAAACCTTTTGCATGTGGGAGAACAAAGGTTGTTGTGGATGGAGGAGCTTCTTAGGTACCCACATCTGTAATTGCCCTTGTTGAGCTGCAGCTAACTTCTTAGGCACCCAAACTTGTTGGATACCTTGTGATTGAGCTTGTCTGAACTGCTTCCTTCTTTTTTCATGGTCGATCTGGTGGGGTGGGAATCTTTGAGGCAACGTCGATGGTTGCACTCCTTTCTTTACCCAGATCTGCTTCATGCCCATAACTTCTTTCTGCTTGAAGGCTCTTTGTCTATTTGATAGACTAGCTGTTTTGCATTGTTTTGCTTGCTTCTGAGGTTGAACTACTGTGGATGCTTTACTCTTTGAAAAACAAGAAGAAGGTTCATCTTGCCTTTGCGACTGTCCTTCAGTGATTGCGTCCGTCTGGATCATAGAGCTTTTAACATTTACAACATCTTGTTCGAGAAGATTAGCCTTAGAGGAAAGAAGAGAGCGTGTGGTGTCTTGGTCAGTGGCCATGCAATTCTCCAATTCTAATGTAATGCATTTTTCATGTGCCCAAACATGAAGAAGTTGACTTCTTAGGTTCAAGTTGACAGCATGGTCGTAAATCCAATCTTGACCCAAGACAAGTGGCTCTGTGAGGTCCTCATCATGACACACTAGCATTTTGACTTTTATTGGAACATCTTGGAGGTAGATGGGAAGTTCCACCTCTCCCAAACAAGGGGTTTCCACGCCTCCTAGGCCTATGAGATAGGCTTCTATGGGCTCAATGTTCAATTGCAGGTCTTGGCAGTATGAAAGTCTAACTGCACTAGTTGCTGCTCCTGAGTCAACCAATGCTCTCACAGTCCTTACACTCTTTCCTTGTCCTACCTCTATATTCACAAAGGGCCGGCGATCAATTATTTGAGAAGTAGTTATGCCCGATTTCTGACACATATCCATGTGATATTTTGGGGCTTTTGAGTTGACACCTAGGCCTAGCCGCCGTAACTTATTTCTTCTGATGCGCTCTCTAGCCTCTGCTTGTGCTTCTTCTCTAACCCTTAACTCCTCTTCTTTTCTCTTTTTAGCAGTGTTGAGTCTCATGAGCATTTCCTCTGTAAGAGGTTCTTGATATAACTTGACTCGGCATCCACTAATATAGTTTGGTAGGATATCACCTTCTAAAGTGGCCAATTGAACCGCACCGCTAGTGGAGAGTCTATTAATGATCATGGGTCCATATCCTCGTTTCTCCAATTTGCGGGCATGTTGCTTTAGCGTATAAACCAGCACTAGATCTCCTTCCTTCAACCCTTTATCCTTTACATGGGCATCAAAGTATGCCTTTTGCCTTTTCTTTGCAGCATAAATGCCTGTTGCTGCCCGTAGCCTCGTCTCACCTAAGCGTTCTAGATCAAAGATCCTGGAAGATAACTCATGTCCATTCCACTCATGCTCTTGTGCTACTTTCAAGGCTGGGATTAGGAAGTCCAATGGTAGCACGGCATTCTGTCCAAAGACCATCTGAAATGGGGTAGCATTGAGTACCGTTTTGTAGGCAACTCGGTATGCCCAAACAGCATGATGAAGTTGTTTGTCCCAATCAGAGCGTTTATTATTTACAAGTTTCGTCAATACGTTACATAGGATCTTATTCGTGCTCTCGGCCTGTCCGTTAGCTTGTGGGTGATAGGGGGCAGACTTCTTATGTATCACCATGAATTCTTGAAGGAGATTTTCAATGACCTCATTCAAGAAGTGCGTACCCCTATCACTAACCAACTCTATTGGTAACCCATATCTAGTGAACACATTTTCAAATAAGAACTTAGCCGTCGTTTGAGCATCATTCTTTGTCGTGGCTTTTACTTCCACCCACTTTGTAAGGTAATCTGTGGCTACAATAATGTATTCTGCATGGGAGTTTCTAGCTGGGGGGTTAATAGGACCAACAAAGTCTATACCCCACTTCGAGAATGCGCGCCCTCCCATCATTGGCCTTAAAGGCATCTCATCTTTTCTTATCGGATATTGGGCACGTTGGCATGTGTCACATTTCTTCACATAAGTATGTGCATCCATATGAAGAGTGGGCCACCAAAGTCCTGAGAATAGAATGGTCTTAATTACTCTGTCAGGCCCAAAGTGTCCACCTGCAACACCACTGTGTGCAGTTTCTAAGACTTTCAAATAGTCTGATTCATGAACGCACAGTCTTAGGTAACCATCCTTGCCTCTTCGATATAGGTTGTCTCCTACTAAGGCATAGTCTTGAGCCTCTTGCTCCATGCTCCGTTTTCTTGCAAGACTAGCCTGATGGGGTAATGTTCCCGATCTCACGAACTCAACCAATGGAGCACTCCAATCTGGGATTAATGACACATGATAAAGAGTGGCATGCTCCACTGGGGGTCTCTTCTGGCACCCTGGACAATTCTGGATCCACTCCTGTATTTCTTTGTCCATGCTAGGCCAATACACTCCTAAACGTTTTAGATTCTGCAATGTTCGTTGTTTAGAGTAGTGATTTCCTAGCAGTCCCTCATGGGCTTGTTGCATCCAACTAGCATGTTCGTCGTCCTCAACACAACAGGCTAATACGCCCTCGGTATCTTGCTTGTACATACTTCCGGCCAATATTTGATACTTTTGTGATTTTACAATTTCTTCTTTGCTTGTTTTCACATTTTTATTTGCAGGCCCAAAGGTTAGGACTGGTACCAACTTATTTGCCCATTTAGGAACAACTTCTAAATTGAACAGATAAGCATCGGGCAATTCATCAGACACTCCTTGCGGTGGCTCTCCTGAAGTGATGCGAGAAAGATGGTCTGCCCTAAGATGGGTTCTACCTTTCCTGACAACAACTTCAAAGTCGTATTCCATTAGTAAGAGGAACCATCTCACTAAGCGGCCTGTATTGCAAGGTTTATTGACCAAATATAGTAAAGCTTGATGATCAGTGAAAAACTTGAACTTGTTGGCCAATAAATAGTGTCTAAACTTTTTCACAGCATATACCATGCCTAAGCCTTCTCTTTCCGTTGTGGTATAATTTCGTTCAGCTGCATTTAATTGCCTACTAGCATATGCTATCGGCAGATCTAGGTTTCCCTCACCTGTGGGTTGTGCTAGCACACATCCTATTGCATGATTGGAGGCATCTACATGGACATGAAAGGGTTTGCTCCAATCCGGAGTAGTCAATATTGGTGCTGTGCACAAACGTCTTTTCAGCTCGTTGAAGGACTTCTTGCATTCCTCGTTCCACTCAAAATTTGTTAACAACCCATAAAGAGGTTTAGCTATGATGGCATACATGTGGATAAACCTACGGTAATATCCACAATGGCCCATAAGGGCTTGTACCTCTTTAACATTCCTCGGTCTTGGCAATTCTGCTATCGCTCTCACCTTGTCTTCATCTGTTGAGATTCCATTCTTAGAAACAATGTGACCTAAGATCTTACCTTGTCGTACCATGAACACACACTTCTCTGGGTTCAGACACACTCGATAATCTCTACACTTGTTGAAGATTTGTCTGAGCTCAAGGACGTGGTATCTTCTTTGTTGGGAATGAGCACATAAGTCATCCACATATACTTCTAAGTTCTTTCGCAAGAACTCTTTGAAGACATGACACATGAGCCTTTGAAATGTTGCAGGTGCATTGGTGAGACCGAATGGCATCACACGAAATGCAAAGATTCCCCATTCTGTGGCAAATGCCGTTTTGTGTTGATCTTCGGGGGCAATGGCCACTTGGTTGTAACCTGAAAATCCATCAAGGAAGCTATAAACTTCCTTGCCTGCAACGCGCTCCAATAGATGTTCGGTGATTGGAAGTGGATAACTATCTCTGATTGTAGCGGCATTAACTTTCTTAAGGTTAATGCACACTCGCAATTTCCCATTCTTCTTGGGCACCACCACAATGGGGGACACCCATTCAGTGTGCTCAATCTCATAGATGAATCCAGCTTCAATCAGCCTGTCAATTTCCTCCTTTATTTTGGCTGCATAATTGTCATTATATGTGTAGGGCTTTTGTTTGGTGGGCTTGGCATCAGCGGTCATCGGAATCGTATGAGAGCAAATCTTTGGATCTACTCCTTTCAAGTCTCTATAGTGCCATGCGAACACATCCCTATATTCCCTTAATAGAGCTACAAGCTCTGCTTCTTCTTTTGCACTTAGGTCATCTCCTATGTACGTACATCGTTCTTCGTTCCCTTCAATGGTCACTACAATTTTTTTGGTCTTTTCTTTATTGTCATATGCTTCTCCTATAATGGCCTCTCTCTTAGGCATCCGTACCAAAATTTTTCGGTCTTCCACTTCATATTTCTTGAAATTTTCTGGTACTTCAAACAATGATTCTTCCTCTTCTTGTTTCACCGCTTTTCTTTTCTTTTTCTTTTGACCTCCTTCACTTCCTTCCTTTGAATTTATTGTTTTAATACTCGTGAGGGGTTCTTCTTCTTTTTGGGTTAACACTCCTATGTCCTCTAAATAGTGTTCCTCTGAGTCAAAGTAAGTATCCATCACAATGGATTCTAGATCATCGTCATTCTCTTCTTCTTCTATGAGCTCACTAGGATCACACTCTTCCAACAGGGGCTGACACATGAACACTGAGATATCATAACCCTCCTCATCACAATGAGGTGTCCATTGTTCTTCATTGACTGCAATGTCCATGGTAGCTAAGATTTCTGCCCAACCATGAGGCTCAAATTCCTCATCTGGAAATATCATCGGTGTATAGGCTGGGTCTTTTATTGGTCTATCTCCTGGGGAAGTTCCTTCTTCTCTCGCTTTTAGGCGCTTTTCCTCTTCCTCTGCGACCTTGCACATCCACAAGTGAGTATCTTCATGCAGCCATGATGGATCAGGTGAACTTCCAGAATGCACGGAGATAGAGTCTTCTTTCGCTTTGTGGATAGGATTCCACTGTAGGGGTGGTACATCTCTGAAGGTGTAATCCTTCAAATTGACCTTGGTGGTGACCCCTAAGTGTTGTAAGTACAAGGAGTTAGTTCCCCAATCCTGTACTATTTGTAATTGTCGTAGGAAGGGTCTTCCTAGGATCATCTCATAGACATTATTTTTCTCAAAGTCACATATAGCAAATGTGTGCTCAAACTCTACACCACAAGTGGTTAGAGTGATCCCTTCTAGCAATCCTAGAGGTCTTTCAAAATGACCATCAGCCATTTGAAGCTTCATTCTAGTTGGTCTTAATGTGGGCTTGCCCCATTGCTTCCACAAGGAGGTGGTCGCAATAGCAACACCAGCACCTGAATCTATGATTGCTTTGGTTGTGTAACCTTGATAGGTGATTTGAAGATAAGTATTACCTTCTTCACCTTCACTCACGTCCCCGATTTTGTCTAGAGGTATCTCTGGTACTTTCTGCTTAGAGCCTACTTTTGGCATATTGGAATCGAGTTCTGGAACCTGATCCTTCACATGATTCCAGAGCTTAGGTTTTGCTTTGAGCAGCTCTTCCACCGTGAGATGACATTGAACCTTAGTGTTCTTCACGACATCAGTGTTTCTTGGAATCACTGAGTCTTCATTTCTTACCAATATTGTGGGAGCTCTGATCTGGATAGATTCAGATTCCCATGGGCCTGGAAATTGAGGTAGTTCTTCTAGGGTATTAGATTCAAAATCTAATCTTTCACCTCCTTGTTGTTCTGCTTCATCTCCATAAATAGATGGAATGTCTTGGGGAAATTGATCATGAAGATCATCAATCTCAGGAATAGGAGGGGAATTACCCTTCTCCTTGGCCCATTTCTCTTCTTGTATTTCCCGCAAGAACTCTTGAGAGTACTGTTGAATTGAAGAAGGTATTCCAGCATCCGTGGAATTAGGAACATAAGCTCCCATTGGTGGTGAGCTTCCTCTTTCCATAACTGGTTGAGCCTGTGGAGGTAAAGAAATTTGTGGTGTGTTTACCAACTGCTCTAATTTTTCTAGTAAACCTTGGAAGTGCAAATCTGATTTGACAGAGTTTGCTTGATTGAACTTTTGACTAGTCTCAAGTATAGCTTGAGCTTGTTCTAACCATTTTCATGCACATTTTCATCCGTTCAATCTCTAAATCTGCCCTAGGGTAACTCTTGTCTAGGTTTGCAGCTGTTGGCCCTTCTTGAAGACGAGCCTGGTAGGCCTTGAACATCATGTCCAAGCCTTCTGGGGTTGGGTCTGCAAGAACAGACCCTGATTGCGGTCTATTTATAATGGGTGGTGGGGTGGAATGAGGTGGAGTGGAGGGAGCTTCGGTATGTGAGGGGCTTTGAGATGCAATGTCTTCTATTTTTGTTTTGGCATCTTTCAGGCTTTCTTCTATTTCAGATATCTTTTTGTTCCACCTGCGATTAGCCTTCTCTCTGGTATCCTTCCATTTTCTTGGTTTCCTCTTACTGGGTTCTCCTGCCTCACTTGACTCTGATTGCTCAGATGGTTTTGCTTGTTGTGCAGCCTGTGCCCTAGTAACTGCCTGTACAGGAGCCACATTACTGCTACTTGAACTTGAATCTGCCACAAAGCCTACCACGTTGATGGGTGTGACCTTGGGTGCACTAGAGGGATTCCTGGGACACTCTCTAGGAAGATGTTCCTTGCCGCACTCAGGACAAAAGCCTTGTATCGTAATGTTTTGCCCTTGTCCCAGAGCTGGTTGGTGGGGACATTCACGAATGAAATGATCGCCTTGACATCTAAAGCATGGTCCTCTAGGGGCTTGTGGTCTTACTTGTCTCAATTGGGGCCTAGGATTTGGATTCGTATACATAACATTGGAGTATTCTGGCTCCCAATTTTGTTCCATAGGTGGTGTCTCATATTGACATTGAGAAGTCTCGCTTTGCTCAGGTGACTCTATATAATAAGCGTGTGGACTATCTTCATGGAAGTAGTCTGAACCATGAGCGTGAGAATCATTTCTTGAGACCAATGGGGTTAGTGGCACCAATGCTCTATTAGGGTTCTCCTCCGCCATCGTATATTTAACTGGGATCACATTGGCAGGAGCTGGTGGTTGGTTTCCTAGGACTGGTTGTGGCCTATATGGTGCCTGATATTGCTGCTGGTATTGGGGTTGATATTGTTGTGGCCTATAATATGGCTGTTGGTACTGATTCTGATACCTACCCTGCTGGTAAGGTTGTTGATAATTTTGTCTAACAGCCTGCCTGTTATAGGGACAATCTTGGGTCGTATGATTTGTATATTTTCTCTCAATAGTGCAATACAGAGCATTAGGGTTTCCTTGGGGTTGAATCGTCAATGGGCAAACATTAGCCATGTGATCTCCTCCACATGTATAACATCGCTTCACTGAAGTGACCTTTGGCATTTGTCTATTTTGAACTCCTAGCTTTTTGGCCACTTGCTCAGCTATCTCATCTATCTCAGTGGAGGTTTTAGAGGTATGACTTGTAGAACTATCAGAGTCCTTATAGAGTTTGGATAGTCCTAACTCCTCACCCAAGTTGTCTTCTATGTCAATGCATATCCGTATACACTCTTCTATGGATCTAGGCTCTTTCAAGTATACATATGACCTTAATTTTGTGCTCAATAGGCCATCTAAAAACAGTGCCACCTGTTTGGCTGATGTGGGTAATTCTGGTACAGGGCATCTTTCCAAGTACTGTCTAAACCTTCTTCCTGCAAGTCGCACTGTTTCTTGGGGTGTCTGCTTGAAGCTGTGGATCAAGGATGATGTGTTATGCCTGATACCACTTTTGGAAAATTCCACAATGAATTCTTCTAGCAGCTGACCTATCTCTCTATAGTTGCGACTGTTTAGAGGTTGAAACCAAGCTAAGGCAGTACCCTTAAGAGTCAAACCAAATGCCTCGAACTGGGTGAATAAGTCTTCAACCTGTTCAGCTCTTAGCACTTGTTTGAACTCCGCCACATGATCATAAGGATCTCCAAATCCATCAAAGTAGTTCTTCATTGTCTTAACCACTTGAGAGGGTCTAAGGGTTCTTGAGTGCTCTCATGGTCTAGGCAATGGGAAATCATGATCATCTCTTTGATGCCTATAAACTCTATGTCTCTCCCTTTCAGGTCTTTCCGTTCCATATCCTGATCTGTCTCTGCCTACAGTGTCTGCAAGGCTTACCTCCGGTCTCTCTCTAGTTCTTTCCCTCTGGGTTTCATGAGCCTTGGATGATCCGGCTCCTTGGAGGCCCTGGGAAACATTAGATCTTGGTGGAGGGAAAATTGATTCACCTTGCCAAGTGTAAGCATGTCTGTCATGATCTGATACCAAGAATAATTTCTGAGATGTGTGATCTAGATAGACAGCTTTCCCTGGTGTCTCTGGGTCCTTGAATTCATAGATGGTGATTACTGGGCTGGGTTGATCTGGCCTAAATCTCCAAAAGGCTTCCTCCATTTCTCTATTCACGAATAGTTCTATGCTTTTGTTATCTTGAGGAATCCATTCTGGAGTGATCACTCTAGTCAAGACTGGCTTACCTCTAGGGATCTTGGGTTCTCCTCCTAGGTTCCCTTTCTCTAGGTCTCCTATATCATTCTCAGGAATGATATTTCCAAACTCATCTGTCCTATCTGGTAAGTTGGTAACCACATACATTGTTCCTTCCTTATCAATGTAAGCACCCTCTTCAAACTTGACCACTGGGTGTTCAAGTCCAAAGGGTTGGTCAGGATTCTTGAGTTGAGCCACTGATCGTCTTAGACCATCCTCATAGATGCGAGCACCTAATTGGTTGGTCCTGATATACTCCAATTGGGTCTTATAGGGACCTTCTGGTGTCTGTAAATAGGCAGTGCCTGAGCTACGTGTGGGTCTTTCCATGCTAAAAGACATTTTCGAGTCACTGGTTTCTGAACTTCGTGTGTAAGGATGACCACTAAGCTGTTGAGCCCAAGACTTGGCTGTATGGTTGACACTAGCCTCAGATGACCTAATGCTTTGTCTATCCTTGCCTAAGTGTCTGCCAGATCTCAGGTTCATAAGCCTGATTTATCTACCCCCTTGAACCTAAGCACACTCTCGTTGCAGGTTAATTTGCACCAATCACTTTGTTCTTTTTGAGTTGAATATTATGTTTATGTTCTTGTTTGAAATCGCGTCGTCAGGAGTACTTAAGTGAATTTCCGTACTTGATGAGTGATCGACTCCAGTTTACCTTTTGTCCCTTAGAGTTTTCGCACTTCAGACCTACTTAATTCTTGCACTTGGTTGATTAATACTCTTGGACTTGATTCGTGCCTAATGTTGCCCTAGTTAATCACCAAACCTAAGTCGTACTTAGCCTAGGCTAGGAATTGACAAAGGAGGGTTGAGAGATCTTCCAACCTCAATTAGCTGGTTGACCAAACTGCTGCACAAGCCCAAGAAGCCTTCTCCCAAGCTTGGAACTCACCCTTGCTAGCTTGCTTTGAATTGCCTTTGATTGTCCTTGCTAGACCTGGAAAAATCCAATATTAGACCAATTCACAGTTGGATGATCAAGCACTTGAGTATATACACCTTTTAAGTCCCTTCCCTTTTGCCCAATTTTTCAATGCTTGCCCCCTGGCTTCCTAGTTCCAAACTAGGTCAACCTCAAAATAGCTTATCTAAAAATAGACGTATCCTTTAAGAAAAAAAACTCGTCAAGAGCTTTCTAATGAGCTATTAAGCTCAAAAAACGGACTTCGGATGAAAAAGTTATGACCGTTCAGGCCCTGGGGGGTAAAAACTGACAAACAGGTTTTTCTCCAAATATGAGCTAAGGGGCCTCCTATGAGTATAATGGTCCAAAAATTTCTCAAAAATACCCCCAAAATTGATCAAAAATGGAACCCTAAATTTGCGATGGGGGTGCACAATCGTGATGGTCTGAGACCGTCGCGATGGTCCAAGCGAACCGTCGCGATGGCGTGGAGTTTGGACAGTCGCGATGGTGCGAAAAGGTGAACCGTCGCGATGGGCCCGAAGTGAACAATCGCGATGGCGTGAGGTCGAACCGTCGCGATGGCGTGATCAGGCGGACAATCGCGATGGCGTGGGTCAACGGTCAAAGGTGGACAATCGCGATGGTCCGAAGTGAACCGTCGCGATGGTCACAAGTGCGATGGCATGAGCCAATCGCGATGGTCCGATTTTGGGCTATCGCGATGGTCCGAAAAAATGAACCGTCGCGATGGTCTATCTTGACACGTGGCACCGTCGTGGCGATGGCATGGGCCAATCGCGATGGCCCGAGGTCAGCTGAACAATCGCGATGGTCCAAGTGGACCGTCGCGATGGCTCAAGTGAACCGTCGCGATGGTCCGATTTTGGGGCTGTCGCGATGGTCCGGCCGAGCCGTCGCGATGGCGTGAGCCTATCGCGATGGTGCGACACAATCGCGATGGTCTGAGCCATCGCGATGGTCCACCAAAATGCGATTTTTTGCAATGCAAGTATGGATTCCTAGTGGCGCAAGTGTGCTCTACACGCTGGTGTGGTCGCCTTCTCCAAATTCCGAACTTTGCAGACCATCGCGATGGTCCGCCACACTCGGCCGATCTTTGACAGAAGATGATTTTCTTACCTTTTCCAAGCTTCCCTGATGCACTGGAGATGAAGATGATGAAGAAGATGAAGAAGAAGAAAAATTCAAAAACTGAACTGAAAATGATGATTTTTTACCTTCCAACGTCGCTACTCTACGTCTTACCGTCACACGCTCGTCCTCCAAGCTCTCTCCCCGGCAACGGCGCCAAAATTTGGTGTAGCTCAAGCGTAAGCACCACCTCCTTTACTTGTCAATCCGCGGAGACGTGAGGACCGGTATGAAGACCACGAGCAAGTGAAGGCACAAGTGCGTGAGTGAAAGCACACAAACATGCACACACATACACACACACGCGCACAAAGTAAGATCAAAGAGAGGAACAATGGAAAGCTTAGATTGCAAATGAGTTCTCTTACAAAAGTTCTATTCTCTAACTAGCTAACCCCAAAAATGAGCTCTCTAGCTCTTTTTATAGTTTTTTGACTAGTTTTGGCCCTATCCAGACCTAGTGTCCGGCCTAGTTAAAAATTAGGTTCCAGGGCTTATTTGAGGGCTCAAACGAAGTCTAAAAATTATGAGAATTGGTACGATGGTACTTCTAATACTCCTCAAGCTCGAGGACTCCTCGGCTTGAAAAAAAATGGAGTTACTAAAAATAGATAATGGTATTTACAATGGTTTTTAGTGATGGAAATCACTATTTTTGTAGGGGATTCTTCTGAAAATTTGACATACACTTCTTGGAGCTCCCTACTTGCTCTCTTTCCTTGTGTGTCCACCTTTTGATGTGCTTCCATGCTTTGTCCTTGACTTTGAGCTTCAACAGAAGGGCTTGGGGTCACATTGAGCATCATGTAAGCTTACTCAAGAGTTGTTCAATTTATCTACAACTTGGAGAAGTTAGACCAAAGTTTTGGCATAGATTTAGAGGAGATTTTGGCCGCCAACCATCGGCTTTAGCTAATTTTTGTAAGCAACAAGTTATATTTTCAATTCTTGTTCTTTTGTTGTTGCTGTTCCAATGCTTTGTGCCTTCTACTTCAACACAAGAAGGAGTTTTTCTTGCTATTTGGGTCAATTTTTTATTTAGTTTTTTGAAATCCTAATTTTCAGAATTAGGATTTGCTATACAAATAGTTATTAATTGTTTCTATTCACATCAATCGCACAAACATAAACTCTTCGTATCTCATAGGCACTTTATGCATAATTTATTGTATCTAGAATCCTAAGTTCATCCTAGATTCAATTTTTGTAAGCATACATTAAGTTTTGTATCATTTACACACATTGTAATTTGACATGCATAATAGATAGTGTAGGTAAGCATTCAGCTTAACATTACACTTTGAAATAGTGTATTCTCTATTGATTTCTCATTCATCTAATTTTGATTCTTAAGGTGTGTATGCTATGGTTCATGTGTTGGAAGATCATGTAAACTTGTGAATATTATTATTTGGGCCCACCTCACTTCCATCATTTGGTATCAGAGCATAGTTGACATACACCCTTGATAAGATGAGTGATTATAGACTTGAGAATGAAGATAAGCTTGAAGGAATGTCGAACTATCCAATGTGAAGTTTTATGATGGTGAATTTTTTAGTATCTAAAGACTTGTGGAATATTTCAATGGCAAGTGTTGAGCCCATAAAAGTCACATTGGTTAAAGTCAACCACAATCAAAGTCAAAGTGGTCAAAGGCAACATGTTCAAGGTCAAGGTTAACATGGGCAAAGTCAAAGTGTTCGGGTGTCAAGGTGCATAGGTAGTGCACAATTAATTGTTCACACAGGTTATACTTTGCAGAAAGTTGGTTAGAGGTTGCAGAGTGCCTTTCTGTAATTTCTCTAAGGTTCAAAGTGTTTTAAAGTGTTTGGAAGGTTCAGGTGAACCTCTCTTAGGTGCACAATTGAAGAATTAAAAGGCAAAATGTGAAGGTATGTGAAGCGGCATCATATGCAAAAGTGAAAGTATGGCCCCCATTTAAAATTTTGTATTGTCCTACTAAAGTCACTAAAGGACAAAATAAGGATTCGTTGGCTGCTAGGCACCTTGGAGACAATCTTGGGACATACAAAGGAGGGCCAAGATGCTATGGGAGTTAGGATCATATGTGAACCGACACCCAAGGAAAGAGTATCCTTGGTTGGACCAAGCTATTTGATATATGCTAGAGCAAGAGAGAGAAGAGGCAGATTCAGAGAGAGTGTGCGTGACACAGAGAGCCATTGAAAGGTGCAAGAAGAGTGACTTAGATTGTATGCAGAGAAGGTGAAGCAAGGAATAGTAAGAGTTCCAAAGTCCCATTGAAGGTGCACATCGGCAGAAGGTGTCCATCCCTCCCCTTTGGAAGCTTGGTGCAAGGTGTGCACAAGGGCAAGCTTGGAAAAGGTGGAGGTCTGGTGCAGAGGTGGGTGACAGATTCTAAGTACTTTGTAATTTGTGTTTCATGAGCATTATTTAGTCTTTGTTATATTGCGCAAAGCATTTGGCTTATGTATAAGCTTGTATTCTTCTCTTCCTAATTGATTAAAAGCTTTTAGTGTCATTAATTCTATTGTTCTCACTCTCCATTCTCCTACAAACACTCAAGTCCCTTTCTGCACAAGAATCCCCCAAGAAAATTTGACACGCTTGGTGGGGCCTAAGGAGGCTTGAGCATAGGAGAAGCGATATTTAGGAAAGAGCTAGAGAACTTTAAAAGAAGTAAACCTCAAAAGGAAGAAGAAAATGCAGTAACTTGTTGAGGCAAGAAATCGAGGCCCTCAAACTACAAAACAAAGAGGAATCCCAAGCAGAAGAAATAGCTCAACTTCGACAAGAAAACTACAAGAACTAAGGGGAGGTGGCATCGAAAATGGGGATATGGGTACCATGTGCAGCAAACAGGGCCATGTGGTAAGCGAATGTCCATTCTTAAATGTGACATGTCAGTATGCAGGAAAACTGGGCATGAGGCTCAAGACTGTTCTTCAAGAGGAATGAATACGCAAACATATTGGAACCATGGAGGAGTAGGACTTCAACTCCAAACAATGTGATGGTAGCAGCTCCTAATCAAGGTAACAATTATAATCCTAGGCCTCGTGGAAACTTTGGAAATGGGCCTAGGAGGCCAATTATCTATTTAGATGTGGAGAATGTGGGCACTACCAAAGCAAATATTCCTTGCCAAAAAATGCCCCACCCTGCAGGAATTGCCCAGAGGCCAGAGATCACTTCACTAATTGCAACCCAAAAAATAGGCAATCAACAACAGGTCCCCACATTCAAATGATAGCTATAAATAAGGATGATATTATAGAAGAAACATACATGCCATCTCCCTCTACTAGGGTTGGATTCAATAAAGAAAAGAAGGCCAAGGATGTCGAGAATAGACCTAATGAGCATACACACAAGGAGTTTAATACAAGTAGCAACAATATTATTGAAAATG